>WYDI02013581.1:0-44815 GCA_009867235.2 Psittacus erithacus
GCCGGCTCATGTTCAGTTTCTCATCAACCAACACCCCCAAGTCCTTCTCCACAGGGCTGCTCTGAATCTCTTCTCTGTAGCTGTGCCTGGGATTGCTCCGATCCAGGTGTAAGACCTGCCACTTGGCATGGTTAAACTTCATAAGGTTGGTGTCAGCTCATCTCACAAGTGTGTCAAGGTCCCTCTGGATGGCATTCCTTCCCTCCAGCATATCAACCAGTAATATTAGGATACAGTTACATAAATTGAGATTGTATGAAACTCTCTATGTATCCTGGAGGATAATTTTGGGGTTTTTTTAACTTGAAACACTGATAACTTTTTTGTTAAAGACTCACTAATTGAATATACAGAAAGATAAGCATGTGCTCTTACAATGCTTACCCATAAGTCCATATGTTTTTATGGATGTGGAATACTAGCAAAAGTATAAATTGCAGTAGAACTGGAAAAGTATTGTAAGTGAATAAAACAGATGTTATCTTAGCATGAAACAGATGTAAAACTCACCAGTGTTTGTCTCATAAACTATAGCATTCGGTTGAATACAGCTGGTACCAGGATTACAAATTAATCATGTTTGAATGCATTTTTGCTAATTAGATCCCCCTCTGTGACTACTCTTTCCCCCTTAATAAATTCCAAATGTTAACTTTCCTTCTTTTTTTTTTTTTTTCTTTTTTAATGAGCACTTGGAATCAGCTACTTTTTGGTATTAGAAAACTTTTCAGCAGTGATGAAATTGAAACTAGAGCTCATTCGAACTTCAGCATTCTCACTTCGCTAAGTGTGTGGCTTTCAGTATTTAGTGCCAATGTCAGTTTCTTCTGCTGGTATTACAATGATTTGTATGTCACAGAGCAGCTGGAGAGTTTAATTGTGAACTTGCATTGAATCAGATGCGTTTTTATCTGTTGATTTTTCTCAGACCAGAACTAGTATTGATTTAGTTTGTCAACAGTTTACTTCAATAAAGCACATGACTTGAGATAAGATTCTGTAGTGAGCAGTAGAGGGGGAAGGAGCATGGTCTTTTATCTACCTGTATGTTAGGTTTGAAGTAGTATTGATCCTGTTCCTGCAAAAGAGACAAGGCTGTATAAGAAAAATGAAAGTGGAGATTCTGTGCAAGGTTGCATTAACCAGAATGGCATTCATAAGAATCACAGAAAATAGTAACATTCTGTTAGTTCAGTAATGTACTTTTATAAAGAAAGCTGAATTAGTAAGATTATTTTTAGACATCTCACTTAAATTTAATGACTTGCATACATGCATGTTTTAAACCCGGCCAGCAACTAAGTACCATGCAGCTTCTTCCTCATACCCCTTCTACCGCAGATGGGATTGTAGGAGAACTGGGAAAAAGTAAAACCTGTGGGTTGAGATAACAGTTTCGTAATTTAAATAAAGTAAAAAATAATAGTTATGATTATGATAATAATGATGTAAAGCAAAGGGAGAGAGAGGAGTGAAACCCAAGACAGACAAGTGGTGCACAACACAATTGCTTACCACCTGCTGACAAGCACCCAGCCCATCGGCGAGCAGTCCCTTTCCAATTCACCAGGCCCAATTCTATACTGAACATGACGTTCTGTGGTACAGAATATCCCTTTGGCTAGTTCATATCTGCTGTCCTGGCTGTGCTCCCTTCTGGCTTCTTTTGCCCCTCTTCACTGGCAGAGCGTGAGAGACTGAAAAGTCCTTGATTTAACTTAAGCACTACTCAGCAACACCTAAAACATCATCATCATCCTCAGATTAAAGCCAAAACACAGAACTGGAGCAGCACTGGGAAGAAAATTAACTCTATCCCAGCCAAAACCAGGACGTACACCACATACAGGAATCTCATTTGATTTTCAAGTCTCAATGTAAACCTTTTCTAACTCACTGCTTATGAGAGGTACTTGCTGAGATGTTTCTGTATCAACTACTAAAAAGATCACTAACAATAAAACAATTTTGTATTTGATGCCTATTAATTCTCTTCATGTTGGTTGTTCGTGCAGTTGTATTTTGTTTAAATGTGGTTGCTCAAGACTCTGAATTTGTTAAATTTCATTAGGTCTTCATAACTAATGAGTCCTTAACAAAAGGAAGTGAATTCCAAAGCAGATATCCTGCTCTGAGACTGCTTTTATCTGAGGCAGCTTTCAAATCTCACTGGGCTCCATCTGCTGCAATATTAGCCAAGAAAGAGACACAGCTTGAAGTGTACCTAATTTAAATAGTTTGGATATTTTAAAATTAAAAAAATAAAAACTTTACCTACACCTGAAAACAAAGAATTGTTTTTTCCTTTAATCTGTAATTTAAGTATGAGAGTGATGAATAGCTGGCTAACTGCCAGAAACAGCACTTACCAAGTGGGAAACAGCATACCCTGCCAGCTGAAATACCAGAGTAGCATTATGGTGCAGTTCCATGTAAAGCACACTGAATTAGTTGAGCCTTAAGGTGGCACAGCCGTGGAACACTATGGGACATCTATGTCTGAAAGAAAAGGTTAAATGCATGGAGCAAACATCTGCAGCTTAAAAGTCCAGCTGTTGGCCAGTGCACCGATCTAAACATTGAATATTGCAGAAGAATAGTAAAATATCAAGAATGTTTCTGAACAGCATTCTGAGCAGAACCACAAAAGGGATATTCATTTTCCCAGGTACCAGAGGCATTGACACCTCAGCCCTTTGCCTCACACCCTTTATTTGAACTGATTCTCATAGAGTGCACTTACAAGCCGCTGTATAGATCAGTTTCCCTGGTGCAGCAAGAATTTGAGTTGAAGGCAGCTTCATATGATTGTGAAAAGCAAACAGAAAGTGAAATTATATGAACTTTTACTTTCAGGAAGTGGAAAGAGAGATTTCATTCAGAACAGAGTGTGGACTTTATTACTCCTACTACAAACAGATGATTCAGGCTGCTTCCATCCAGCAAGGTATTGTAAACTGTAAAGTAAGTTTTACTTCATGTTGCCAGCTGACTATTTTTAAATTTTTTCAAAAAAATTAGTTGAGAACAAGGAATACTGTAACTGTGAGAGGCAGTGTAACAGTGGTACTGGGGACAGATTTATTCTGTTCCTGTGCCAGGCAGCCACTAAGTTATGGACATAATAAATTTCACAGTGATACAGGGGTTTGTGTGTCACTCCTTCACATTCTGATGAAGGCAATCACTTTGAGGGACAACTTCCATATCTGTTAAGTTTCAGCCTTGCTGGTTTATTCAGTATATTACTTTCATTTTTATTCTTCTCTTGTTTAATTTGAATAAGGAGCTATTTGTGGGAAGGGGCCATTTTTTTGCTGTATGCTTGGACAGTAAGTGACACAATAAGCAGCTTCCAAGGAAATTCTATGCAATGATGGGATTTTCTGTGACATTCTCATGTTTCCTAGATGCTTAACTATTGCTCTCTAGCAATTTTTGCTTATACTACACATTTGTCAGTATTAACATCACCTGTATTCAATGTAATGGCAAGAATGGTTCTCAATATCCAGTATGTACTACAGATTCTATACTAGGAATGCAAGTGTAAAAAGAAATGTTATATGTTATTAAATATATAGTACTTGTATTAACACTCTGACTCAGATTCAAAGCAGGGAAAGCGAAGACCTCACAAGGTCATGTTGATTCAGAGGTAATGTGATCTGAATCCTTGATTCAAAGTTTGCCATTTTTGATGACAGATCCTAGAATACCTTTGAAAAAGTTATTCACTGTTCAGATGAAGATGGAGGAGGAAAATTATAATCTCCTATTTCAATTTCTCTTTATCATTAAGGTTTACATGGTTTAGTATATGACAATAAAACTGAATCTGTGAGGACAATTAACATACTTGAAAGAATGAATGTTTACCAGGAGGTGTTTCTCAGCATTCTGTATAGGATTCTTCCAATTCAGGTAGGCGTTTATTTATGGCTTTAGATTGTAAGTGCATTATGAAGATTGTGCAGTGAATTATAGCTCCCCTTTTTGTAGTTATTTTCTAATTAGAAATATTTGTGATACCTTTCTAATTTGTAAAAGCAAAACCTAATTCATAATAACTATAAGCCCCCATCAGTGTTTTATGTCAACATCAGTATTCTTGTGTTTTACAGCAATACCTAGAACCTGTTTATTTTTATATCTACACTTTGTTTGGACTTCAGGCAGTTTATGTCATTGCTCTGTATGTAACAAGCTGGCTTCTTAGTGGAACATGGCTTTCAGGGTTGTTGGCAGCTTGCTGGTATATTACAAACAGGTAAGTGAGATTAAACCTTCTATCTTTCTAAAATTGTACCTCGTTTCAAAGGTAAGGCAGTAAGTCATTAAACCTTCAAGTGCATGATTAACTGGACAAAACCAATGAAACTGTAAGGCCTCTTCCAGATTAGCCAGAAAATGAAAAGAAAAATGTTTAAATACTACAAAATGATCAAAAAACAATTAGACATTGAGAGTAGGATTTTAAAGTTTCAAGAAGTTTGAGTAGAAAATTTTGTCTTAAATTGGTCTCTGAAACTGGATTACATCTTTCAGATGTGTCAAGGTCTCCAGATGATGTAAAATGATGTCCTGTCATGTGCAGCCTAGGATCCCCTAGGTGTTAAAGACACCTGTATATATACTCTTCAGATCTCTCCGTACTGCTCCGCACCCAATATCCAGGGATTCCTTCAACAACCTAAAATTATCAGAATTTCAGCTTCTTGTTTCCCTCTTGTACTAAGATTCAGAGAAAAAAGGCAGCAATTCAGCTGTTGTGATGCTTTATCATTTTGAGAGTTCTCAATTTGGATAGAAAAACAGAAGAGCTGGCTTTATGCTAGTAGTAAGCTGCTGGCTTGAAGCTAAGGCCAGTGACATAGGCTATTATCTGTAAATTAATGAGGAAAATGAAAGTACAGTGTCAGTTCTATCAAAACTGTTTGATATGTTAATCAGCAGCTCTAAAGGTGTTTATCTGCAAGCATGTCCATTACAGAATAAATAAGTGTATGGAGGCAAAATATTTCTTTCCCAAAGATGAAAGTAATTAAAAAGTACATGCAGTGTGCAGTAGTTCATGTTTATTTCATGAACTCGTCTTTTCCATTTACAGAGTATTTGGAGCAGATCTGTTTTGTCCATCTTTCTAATAATGGAAGCTTGTTATCCTTTATACAAATAGAATGGAATTGATTTGGATAAAGGCTTTCTGTCCAGATGAAGTACATATGAAGCTATCAAGTTATTACATTTTAGACATCTTTTTCATCCCTCTTAGCATGTCTCAGATGTGTTGCTTACTTTAGTTTTTAGCAAACATTTTCTCTACACAAGAAAAAAGGGAATTATTTTTTTGTTCTAACTTTTAATTCAGGTTTTGTAAATGAATGCTCTTTGGGTAACTTTTACTCACTTCCATTCCATACTTTTGATGCTAGAATATTCAAAAAGTGCCCAGAAGTTCCTAACCAGTTTAGTGGTATTCAGATCTAATGCACTGGGGTCACTGTGAAGAAATTGATACCTGTTTATTCTTATATGTGCTTTTTACAAACTAATAAATGAAGTAGAATTACCTATGACATGAGAACTCAACATTTTGAGAGCAATTTTGTTTTGGCTTTTGTTTGTTCATTTTTAAACTACCCAAGCTGTGCTTTGTAAGTAAGGTTTACCATAGTGTTAAGTTTTTTAACAGTAAGTGAAGCTGAAGTACAGTATTTTAGATACAGAAACAATGGATGACTTGCAGCAATTTCATAATGATTTGTTTCAGAACCAGGCATGGTGAAGGAACTAGGGTGTAGAGACACTATTTGTATCCATAAGAAGTTAAAATACCACAAAGATACATGTCATTACACCTGTCTCTATCACCAAGTTGGTGTTGTTTTAAATTTATGAAACTCTGTTTGTTTTGTACAGAATAGATACTACAAGAGTAGAATTCACCATTCCTTTAAGAGAAAACTGGGCACTACCATTCTTTGCTGTTCAGATAGCAGCCATCACATACCTATTCAGAACTAATTTACAGCCTGCTCGAGAAGTGAGTATTTCTAACATGTGTGACAGAGTATAATTAGTATCAGAAAACTGTCTAGAAAACCTAGGACAAATTGCTTAATAAGCATTTATAGCTGAGAATATACACACACAAATCACTTATAATATTAAAGGCATTAATCAGATACGCCTTCTGTTAATTTATATGTAATTGAAATACAGAGAAATTGAACATAAGCCGGCTTCAGTGTGCGCTCGCAGCCTAGAAAGCCAACCATATCCTGGGCTGCATCAATAGACGCACAATCAGCAGGTTAAAGGAGGTGATCTTGCCCCTCTATTCTGTTCTCATGAGACCCCATTTGGAGTACTGTGTGCAGTTCTAGTTTTGTCAACATAAGAGAGACATGGAGTTCTTGGAGTAAGTCCAGAGGAGGCCATGAGAATAATAAGGGGGCTAGAGCACCTCCCATATGAAGACAGGCTGAGAAAGTTGGGGCTGTTCAGCCTGGAGAAGAAAAGCCGTGTGGAGACCTCATAGCAGCCTTCCAGTATTTGAATTGGGCCTACAAGGATGCCAGAGGCAGACACTTCATCAGGGACTGTAGCAATAGGACAAGGGGAAATGGGTTTAAATTTAAACAGGAGAGGTTCAGGTCAAGTGTAAGGAAGTTCTTTACTGTGAGGGTGGTGAGGCACTGAACAGGTTGCCCAAAGAAGTGGTAAATGCTACATACCTGGCAGTGTTCAGGGCCAGGTTAGACAGAGCCTTGGGCAACGTGGTCTACTGTGAGGTGTCCCCATGGCAGAGGGGTTTGAACTAGATTATTTTCAGGTTCTTTCCAGCCGTAACCATTCCATGATTATATGATTCTGTGCTCAGCAGTGAAAAAATACAAAGGTAAGCTCTGAAGGGTACAAGAGTCCTGTGTTTTTGTGAAATCATTAGAGTAACACAAAGAGGGACAGAAATAAGTTATAAAGCACAAGGATTACAGAATTTCTTTGATTTAATTTGTTTCCAAATTTAAGACATGGTCCTGATCTGCAAGAATAAAAGTCAATAGGTGATACAGTTTCTTTGACAAACAGTTCTTAAGTTATTACTCCTCAATTTGATAAAATAACTGCTATTTATAGCGTAGTAACACATGTATTGCATGTTAACCTATGGGCTGAAACTGAGATCTTGCCACTGTTTTGCAAGTGTTACTACAGTGGTAAAATACAGGCATAAATACAAGAATCTGTAACTCTGAAAAATATTCCTTATCCTCCAAGCACTTATTACAGCGAGAAAACTCATGTAAATGGCTTTTTAAATGGACAAATTAAGATGGAGTTTTTGGTTGGTTTTGTTGGGGGGCTGTCTGTGGGTTTTGTTTTGTTTTTTTAATGAAGGAAACTGTAAAGTTAAACTTTGTTCCCTTCTTCCAGAGATTGACATTTATGGCTGTATTTACAGCAACATTTCTCTTTAGCCTGACTTGGCAATTTAATCAGTTTATGATGCTGATACAAGCATTGGCGTTATTTGTACTAGACTGCTTTGACTTTCTTCCCACAGCAAAGGTAAGATTATGTTTGGAAATAATTTTATTTTTTTTTTCCTATCATAAACCTAACAGTTTTGGAAGTATTTTATTAACCAATGACTTGGATGCCAAAAGTAATACAGATTTTACACTGTGCTACTTTGTGCTTTTAACTAATTGCAGTGTATATGCTGCAAGTGTAAAAATGAATCATCAAAGCAACATCATTACTGATATTTTTTTTCATCTGATTTTATTGCCTTCACGTAATTCACTTCTTCTGTTTAATTTTTGGCTAATTGTTTAGACACAGCTGTGGTTTTGCACTATTTGACACCTTTAAACACCATCCTAACAGCTGATCTAATACCACAGCTTGAGCATGTCCTCTGGAAGTGTCCATGGGAAAAAAAAAAAATCTTTGCCTAAACTGAAGTAATAACAGTGTATGAATTTGGCCTCAGGTATTGTGCATCCCTGTTTGAAAGTTAGGTTTAGGCACTGTGCCACAAAGAGAAGGAAGAAGATCAGATTGCTCAAGAGATGCAATTACCTTTCATACACTGAAATTCACCACAAAGATAACATCCTCACTGCTGTGTTGCTGAACTGCATGGGACAAAAAGTAATTAAGTTAAGGGATCATTTGCAGTCAATCTTTGGAAATAAAATACACTGAGGAAGATGAAAACATTGTCTTTGAATTTAATGTCCCTGTGAAATTATACCAAGATTATATTAGCACTTGTAGAAGCTTACATTAGGTTCTAACCTTACTAAGGTTCTAACTTTACTTTAAGGAAGGTTACAGTGGGAGGAAGAATTGTTCATGTTTGTTTGTTTCATTTTAAATTTGAGACAGACTTGAATATTAGTGATTGTAGTAATTTAACTGAAAATTAGTATGGTGGCTGCATATCAAGATATCTGTGGTTTATTTAACAGTTTCTAAGCTCTTCATTATATTTGCAAATGTAAGCTGAAGTTAGCAATTAGTGTGACTAATCAGCAGCCTTGAAAGTTTGCAAATTACCAGCCTCATCCTGAATTATACCAAAACGGACTTACTGCACAACTCCTGTTGCACATTAATTTTCCAAAAAGTGCTTAAACCTCTTGGAGCTTGTTGGGACTTTAGATACCGACTTACACTACTGTTGTAATGCAAGACTGAACTCAGGATATTTGCATCAGATAAGATTGACATTTTGGTAGCACTGTATCAGAAAATCAGCTGGGTTTTAGTGTCTGCATTCAGCTGAATTAGCATAACTTGAACGGAACTATACTAAACTATTAGAAAAAAAGTCAGAGAAATCATCTGTTGTTTGATTTCTGAACTGCACTGAACTGTAACTTTTTAGTCATAAAGTCATTAGAGACTGCTACAGAAACTATTTGACTAAAGAAAATACAAAACATCTTCCAAATACCAAGTTATTTAGTATTTCCCTCATTCTGCAGTCGTTTAACTTACCTGCTTTATTACAGAATCAGACTTTCCTAGGTATAAAATATTAACTATTCAGGACATAAATACAGAAAGGATATAGTAATGGCTTTAAGTCTAATGATTCAGTGCAAGATGATACCTTTTTTTGTAAAAATAATTAATGTTGGAATAAATTATAAAACATTCAAAGAAAATCAGGTATGACTGTAAAGTTTTTTAGGCATAAAAATCTTACTATTGTTACAGGTTACATGGCTTTATATCATTCAGATTTCTGGATTGCTGCTAGTCTGTGTCTTACAGTTCTTTAATTCTATGATTCTTGGATCATTACTTATAAGTTTTAATGCTTCTGTCTTGATAGCAAGAACAATCCAGGTAGGTACCAAAATATTTTTGTAGTACTAAAAAGTGACGTAAAAAAGTAGTTTATCTGTGTTATAATCTTAAATTACTAATTAGAGGAATTACTATAGCATAAAGCCACAGAAAAGTTGCATGATCAAATAATGAATTCAATTACACTAACTGCAGTACAACCAAGCACATCAGACCCCATAATTCTGTGATTGCTATTAACTTTTGTGATAGTGCAAGCTGCAGTTTGTATCCTGCAAAAAAAATTGCATAAATAGACTTTACTCCTGTCTCAGCAGGACTTGTCTTGGATTTATGCATCTGCCTCCAACAAAATATTCTGGATCTGTGTACACTTGTGCTTACGTGAACCTAATATAATCTGGTCCTGATCAGGCCTAGCATACAATCTATTTCAGGTAGTCTTTATTGCTTTAGTCTGTGTTGCTTAGTTCCAAATATATATAAATTTACTGAAATACTAATTTTTTGTTCCACACACATACAAAACTAGTACTGAAATACTAATGTTTTCTTCTTTCTAGAAGAACCTAAAAAAGGGTCCCTTGCTTAACAGGCTTGGGAAGCTTATCCTCCATGTATTATTAGTCTTGTGCTTTACTCTCCTAATAAATAAATTCATCAAGGTAAGCAAATATTCCTTAATATAGAAACTTTTGAAGTGTATTAACGTTACAAGCTATTTGTTAACTATCTACAGTAATATTATTAAATAAAAATTGCAGTGAGATTTCACTGTGTTTCAGAGACAGTTTTGGAAATGAAAGATTGTTTTGCTAATCTTTTTCGGTTTATAGGTTTTTAAACATACTCTTAAAACTTCATAAATTAACACCAAATAACAAAATACATATTTGTAACTTGAAGCTCACCAGTAATTTTGTAATAGTGTAGGTTATACTGCATCTTGATACTGCTAAGCATTTGCAGAGTTTTTCATTGAATTTACTTTTCAAAGAATGCACTTAAAAATGAATACTTGTTATAAAAATTTTGTAGACCATGCCATACTTTGAGCTGCTTCTTGTGCATAGAGCTGTCTGCAGACATTTGTGACTGTAACACTTCTTTTGCCTTAGAGTTTTAGTCTCTTCAAGATAACTGTTTCAACAGATTAAAAGTTAGTACATGTGGAAATTAAAAGTAAGATAAGATAAGTCATAGAAATAAAGAGCACAGCGAAAAACAACTTGTGCTGGAAATTCTTTATCTGTAAATAAGCTAACCCTAGTAGATATTCTAAAAGGTAAGTAACTTGCCCTTTGGACCGCAGGACCATAGTTACAAACTCAACATTTTCTTGATTGCAAAACACCCTATCTCAGTAAGCCTGTATTGCCACAGTTTCATTTCAATGATGAAAAAATGTTTAGTGGGTAAAGCTTAATTTTTTTGATACTTAAAATATAATTTCCTTTCTTTTTCACCTTCTCTGCAGAAAATTCTTAATCTTGAGTCAGATGAGCATATATTCAAATTTCTGAAAGCAAAATTTGGATTTGGGGCAACAAGGTATGAATCAGCTTCAATTTTGCTTTCTTGTATGACTCACTAAGTGAAGCCTGCTGGGTTTTCTCATTTTAAATCTTGGTGATAAATCATGGATTTTTACTGCGTGTTTATATCATGTGTGTTCCTTTGTAATAATCTGCATAACTCTGGCTTTCTAATTTCTTGGAAAAAAGGAAACTCTGGTCCCTTTTGATATCAAGTTATGAAATATATGATGACAAGGATTATTCTTTTTTCTTTTAGAGATTTTGATGCTAACCTGTATCTTTGTGAAGAAGCTTTTGGTTTACTACCATTAAATACTTTTGCAAGACTCTCGGATACATTACTTTTTTACATCTACATATTTGTTCTCTTATTTATGACAGTAGCAGCTGTAATTGTTGCCTTTCGGAACCTCAGGTAAAATACATCTTAAAATAATTCAAATTTTTATCAGTTTCCTCTTCAACGGGCTAAGGAAGTCACAGTTTTATACAGCAGAATAGAGTATTACTTTCCACAGGTACTAGGGAAACAGTAGGGCATGTAATAGAGAGATCATGCTAAATAAGTATTGAAGGTAAAAATATAAAGGATGTTATGAGGCTGAACAAGGAAACATTCTTCTCTAGATTCCTTTTATTTGCTGTTGAAGTTTTGCAGTATGTGTAGGGTTGGTTGGATTTTGGTGGGGAGAAGGAAAGAGTGTCTTTATAGAAAACAGCGTTAGTTTATTTTGTTGATCTCATTTGCCCTGAGCAAAGCACTCCCAGTGATGGATTTCCTTGGTGGTACCCTCAAAGTGCCCAGAAATGAGCTAGGATGATCTGTATTGAACTTGCGTCATCTGTGTGAAGAAGCAGGAGTGGTAGACTGCAATTGTGCATCACTGCTGCCAGTTCCCCTGGCTGATCTGTAGGTCTTGGAGATGTTTACAGAGCACTAGAAGGAAATTAGTACTGAACTGCTATTTAAAAAAAAAAAAACAATGTTCATTACAGGCCCCTCAGTTTTGCATTTACAACCTGGGCAAAAGCTAGGATGGATGATAGACAACTTGATTAATTCAAGGAGTTTCAAGAAGTGTCACTTAACTAATGCCGCTCATCCTAGATTTTATGGAGAACAGGATAAGAGGGGAAGAGAGACAGGTGAAGGGAGAGGGTGAAAATCCAAGACATACTGAAACTATGTTATGTTAGTTATGAAGTCATAGTTATCTGTAAGGCATTTTGATACTATTCAACCAGCCACTGAAATAAAAGTTAGTGCATCAATTTGAAAAACAAAACACTCTGCAGCTCTTATTTTCTGTAATTCTAGATATAATCTGAAACATTACCCTGACTTTTAACACTGCCCAGTTATCTCAGTTGTCCCCCATAGTGAAAAAAGCAAAAAAAACCACACTTTTGAGCAGGTTTTGTTTTTTTCATCAGCCCCTTACATACATTCACAAGACTAGCCACCTCAAGCCAGTCCTTTCAGCACCTTTTTTCTGTAAATTTACTTCAAATTTATGGCTGTAATAGCACCAGATATACCAGCCCAACCCCACAAAACAGTTAAGTTCTTCACTCTCATCAAAAGCCCTGTGAAGCCTGTGGGAGTAACTGCTTCAAGCAGTAAACCAACCATACCTTTCTGTAAACAACTTTATCTCATTCTAAACCAGCTCATTTACATCCATTGCATTTCCAGAAAACTAAACATGAAAATAAATACCTGATGCTGCATCAATTTGGTGCTATCAGCCTTGATTGTATAACTGATACAATAGAAGATTCTATCTTCCATCTGTGAACTGGTAGCAGTACTATTGCTCATTAGCATCAGAAGGATTAAATACATTTTAAAATTCAGACAACTCTATGAAATGCACTACAGAACTTAATATAACACTTCTTATATCTTGTGTTTAATTAGTGGTTCAAATCAAGTCCAGTTGATGGAAAAAATGGGCGAATGCACAATAACATTGAAGCCTGATGCTGCTTACAACTTGATTCATACAGTTCTTTTTGGATGTCTGGCATTAAGCACAATGAGGTATAGTTCTGGGGAGTTTTTAATTCTACTGAAGGCTTTCTAGATGATTGAATATACTTTTATAAAAGTCTAAAATATGCTGACCACAAACTGATCATGATTCTTTCTTTCCCTGGTGTGTTTCTGCTTTTAGACTGAGGCATTTCCCAAAATTCTGCTAGAAATAATGTTTTGATGTTTGGGAGCAAAGATGTTCTCAAAAGCACTTTACAAAGTGCAAAAATCTTTTACTCAGTTATTTCAGAGTCCTAAAAGTCATGAACACAGCTTAGCAGAGCTCCAGATGATCAGCAAAAACTTGTCTGTCTTCTTCCAGAATGAAGTACCTCTGGACATCCCACATGTGTGTATTTGCATCTTTTGGCCTGTGCAGTACAGAAGTATGGAAACTTGTCCTGAAGTGTATTCATCTCTACACATCACAGAGGGTTAGCGCTATACTTACAGCATTTCATGAAATGTGGGCTTGCTCCATATCTAAACCAAATCAAGACTCAGAATTCTAAGACATCTGAAATGAATTTTGTTTGTAGTCCTCCTAAACTGGATATGCCTGAAGTACATTTGTATGAATTTAGTAAGTGAAATGTATTTTCTAGTGGTTTATATATTAAACAATTCCGTTTGAGTACACTAGATGGCAATGTAGATGTGGCAATGAAAAATAACCACAATTTTACTACAGAAGTCTTAGTCACCCTGTTAAGAAATCATCAGCAGTCTGGTAAGACTTTTACAGCCCATTATACTGAATGATACAGTGTTTTCCACTCTGTAGAAGATAAGATATAGATATAAATCCACCATTTGTGATGGGTCTGTGATTTAGGGTTTTGCTTGAAAACAAAATCAGAACATGGTCTTAAAATTAAAACTGTAAATTCCACCACATGGTAAGTATGTCAGATATCAATACATTATAAGTAAAGTCCATCCAAATAAGTGTATCATCAAAATAACCTTTTTTTTTTTTTTTTGCGATTTCTTAGGTGCAAGTGGTGAAATATTCCATACCAATAATTACATTACTATACATTTCATATAAGGTAAGATCATTTTTTGCCTGCCTGTTCTGACTTTTTTACTCATGTGGAATTTTCATTTTCTCACAGAGGGATGTTGTTTTATAAATAATCACATACAAGATTTTTTGCTGAATTTTAAAAATTGAGATAACCTGCCTGAAGTTGAAGTACCTTTATGTATATGAAATTTTATGTAAAGGATCAGTTGGTCTTATTTGATCTAAAGTAGTTGTTCATAGATACAAATGTTTGTCCGATTGTGTGTGTAAGTTACCAGGTGTTATTTAAATGCACAGTTTTATGGAAATGTAAGTTGTCTGTTTGGGTTTTCACCCTGCAGATAAGATGCAGATTGTTAAATTGTGTAATGATTCATTGTAGGAGCAGAAATAATCATAACATACTATATGTTATGTGCTGTGCCTCATCCCATGTATTTTAAAGTACAGAATTGTTAAACTTGTCAAGTACTTTTGTTATCTTCATGTCCCAGAAACAAATTATCATGATCAAGTGTTTAAATGTACATACATAAAATATATTTAAAATAATAACATATACAAGATTATTAGTCTTTCAGTCTGTCATAGCAGTGAGATTTAGAACATTAACTTAATGGGCATACCATTCTTTTTTAATCTGTATTTACAAAGATTGAAAATTTGGATGCCACTTCAGTGGAGAGCTTATTTCTGCAATACCTAGTGTGAGATGAGAATACTTCTGTTAACTAATTGCCTTCAGGGAAAACCCAAGGTGAATTTCATTATCAAAATTAAAAAGGCCATAGTAAAGCAGTTAAGAAAGCTGCTAGTAGAGTTCGCTCTGAAAGTCTGTTTCCCCCTTTAATACAGTGAAACTGAAATTCAAGAAAGACTAACAGTTTGTTTAGTAAAGTTACAGTGATGTGGTCCACTTAAATTTTTTTGTTACTCTGTTTTTAGAGGCGTTTTTAGTTTGTTTTGGATTTGTTTTTTTTTTTCATTAATATGCTGGTTAGGGAAGTCATTTACCTTTTTTATCATCTCTGAAAATGACAGAAATAATGCTATTTCTTTTGACATGGGTAATACCAAGAGCATGACATTCTAATAGACAGTCTCATGTGAGAGATCAACTAGGAAGAATTTTCATCCCCCTCTTCATGAGCAGATAGGAAGTTCTGTAATCAGATTCAATTCTGAAGTCACTGATTTTCGTAGGCTTTAGATCACGCATTAATTGTGCTCAGGCTGCCTCAAAAGCATCATTTTCGTGTTTCTTCTAAATATAGGAAATAATTTTTATTGACATTAAAAGTATCATTTTTCAAAGTGCTCAGTGGGAATAAAGAAATACTTCCCCTCTCAGCTTTTTTTATTGTCTTAAGTCATTTTTTGCAGTTCAGCTGCCAAGGGAGTGGATATCTTTGTGCCTTTGTCTCTTCTGAAAGCTGCAAGAGTTAGCGAGCCTTTTGATTCATTCTGAGACTTTACAGTCTCATTTCACAACTGCTTAATTTATTTTCTCATCTCTCAAGTGTTCTTCTGAAAAGCAGAAATGTCTGTTATCATACTACTGCCTCAAACTGTAAGGTTGTGATATTGCCATGACTATTATTTTAGATGTTTCTCAGTCTATCAGCTAGTATTACTTTAACAAATGGATCAAGTAAACAGAAAAACTAATACCTGAATTGGCCCAGTTATGTCCCCTGCTCCCTAGACCTCCTACCTAATACAATTTTAGGGAAAGAATGCATGTTTCTGCTAAGTAGCTCAGCAGCATTACATTCAAATTCCTTCTGATCTCTTGGATGAATATTATCTAAATTGGATGAGTTTAGATTATCAGGCCTGTTTTCTCACACTTTCCTGTGACATTTCACTTTGCAAGCCAGCAATCCTTGTTATCTAAAGAAAGTAGGTTTGGAATAGGTTCACCATAACATCCTCTGTAATAAAGACTGATGCAAAGCAGTCAGCCATTAGTATTGTCATTATCTCTCTTAATTGCTCCTTCTTTGCCCTTGACTATTCACTAGCTTAAACAACAAGAAACCCTTAAATAAATCTTTGTTCTGTTAGCTTTGAGGGGGGTAGGGCTAAGCTTTTCAGAAATCAGTTTCAGTCCTCCAGATACGATTTATATATTCTTGGTCTTCAGTACATTTTGAAATGCTTTCCGTTCCCCCCCAGTTTTTTCCCCCAGTAGCCTATTTGATGTTGACATTCAGTCACACTTTTATTTTTATCTTTAGTGGTTCTCTTTTAATTCAAAGTTTGGAAATGCCATTCATGGCATTCACAGTACATTTGATGATTTTAACTTCTGATACAGATTTCCTAGAGATTTAGGGTTTGGTTTGGATTTTTTTTTTTTTTTTTTTTTTTTTTTGTTACGTAGTTGTAAATTGCCTCTCCAAACTTAGTGTTAATTCCTGGGGTGTTTCCTTCTCCTGTAATTACAAGCATTATTTAATGGCTTGGCTCTTACATACTGAACTGTTACATGATGCCTTTTTATCTTGTTCCTCAAAGCTTGGTCTGTCAAGAAAAGACTTAAAACATTGGCATTACCCTGTAGTCCAGGGAACTGAAATGGTTCACTTGTAAAGTAGATATAATGCACAACAGTCATATTCAGGGGCAACTTTCAATTTCCCATCGATTTTAAGAAACAGACTGATCTTTATGAATAGAGTTCTGGAAACCTCCAGTGAGAAGCGCATCTGAGAAAAGCTGTTCTTCTCAGGTTCCCCACTGCAGGTACTTTTGTTCCTTCTGGTCATCTGGCAGGAGCCAGATCTGTATTTTGTATAATTGTGTAAAACTGTGTATTCATACTGCAATGACAGCCACCAAACCCTCATAAGAAGGGTAGATACACTTATCTTTTGCAGCTTATCCATAATCTGGACAAGATCAGTTACCAGCTAAGAGGAAATAATGTTTCATCATCCAGGACTTGGTTTTGATCATTTTGTCTTCAGTTGCTTTGTTTTGTTTTCATTATAGTTCTGGCCAGGAATAATGGATGAACTGTCAGAGCTGAGAGAATTCTATGACCCAGACACTGTGGAGCTGATGAACTGGATTAAGTAAGAGGATTTTTTCTCTATTTAAGTTAAAGGCTATTTGTGTAGATCTAATGTTCTTAGTTATAGTGTTCTCCTTATTTGTCGCAGCTCATCAGTGAACTCTGGTGACCCATGGAGATAGTTAAGGATGGATGGGCTATCAAGAGGTTAGCTATTAATGGCTGTGGAGAACAGCTACATGCAAAGGCCCCCAGACTGCTCTGTTCTGATTCAGTATCATTCTGCTGTATTGCATGTGTATCAGGGAACCAGCTGACTACATTTTCTCCCATAAGTATGCATAGTTTTTCCACCTGAAAGAGGACAACTTGGAGGTGTCGGGCTTCTTCTATCATATTATAGCTACCTTTTTACATTAATAGACCTTGGCAGTGAAATAATTTAATTTTTACCCCCCACCCCCACGTATAGTTGTAGGGCTGGAAAATCTGTACTGTATAGTCTGTTTCTTGAAGTTTAAAAAACCTCTATTATTTATATTTACCAGAATTCATCCCAACATATATTCTAAACTGTAAGCAAAATATTTGTAGTTGAACTTGAACTTGCCACAGCTAAGCATAGGAGCAAAGACCCTTTCAGGAGTGTGAGTTAATCATTCCAACCCTACCTCATCACTTCTGCTTTCTCACAGAACATAGGAAGGTATTTTTAAGTGGAAACAGTTTGTAATACTGCATTTAGAGGTTATCCTGTTAAAAAGGGCCAGATAGGTTCTCTGAAGGACTGTGAATTTAAGGGATATGTTCTCTATTAACATACAGTAACCACTAAAACATTTCAGATTAAGTTCTGAACAGAGATATTCCTGGAATGTGTATTTATTTGGTACCCTGACAAAGTTTCATGTTCTGGAGCAAAACATTCTGGAAGTAAATCTGAATTTACTACATTTAACCTTCAACTAGTTGGAGTATTTTCTTGGAGCCTTATATTCTGCTTTCATATGCAATGAGCTGCAGGGAATCCAGTCACCCAGCCTATTCTACTCATAGCAATATATTTACAGTCCATAATGTTGTATTTCTTTAATCCATAAACTAGAAAGAGTAATTTAGAAGTAAAATATATTACAAGTTTTCAATGACTTATTTTGACAGCAAGCCATGTTTTTTCCCATAATTTAAAATTTTTGCAGCCATATTGACACCTTTTTGTGACTAATGTTTACCAGCCACTTCCATTTAGCACTAGTGTTTTATTAAAAGATGGTAAATGCCTGATAGTTCAGGTCTCCTGTGTACAATATATAGAGTTATATACAGATTTATACATAAAATATCCATGTGGAATTATTCCCAGCCATGAACTGGATTTGACTTGATCCAATGAGAATAATTTTTCATATGTTCTTAGTGCTGAGAATGCTAAACTGGTGCTTGTCCTCTTTTCATTTTAAGTCATGACAGGTCATTACAGAGGGAAATTTTCTACTTAGAATTTATTGTGTTTAGAAATGTTATTCATGTAAAGAAGAGTTAATTATCTGTGCTTTAAATACAAGTCAACAAAATTTATGGTAAGTTTCTTGAAGTGGGACAAACTTTCTTAACTTTTGATGTGTAAGAAAAATACTTTACTATTTTAACACTTGATAGCTACACTGCAGTTAATGATCTGCCAAGGCTGGTGTCAGGAACTAATAATTCATTATTAAAACTCAGTATGAGAAGCTCTAATTTGTTGTGTATAGCAGTGAATTAGGAATAGCTCATCTGTCCTGCAATCTCTCCTAAAGAAGAAAACTATTTTATCTGCTTAGATCTAAATGCATAGTAGCTTGTCCAAATATACAATCTGAATAATAGCCAGCTATTAGTCTGTCCACTGGGAAGTGGCTGCAGATGTATTTTTCATTCTTCCCCTTACTAGAATCACCAGAGCATTTTCAGGAAGATATACTGATTTAGATCTGTACAACAACATTACTGCATAGTATGGGACTGCAGCTATTGCAGAGTGCAGTTTTTTACTTAATGGTCTTGTATGTCCCAGTCTCTTACTTTTTCCTACCCACCACCGCATTTTCGTAGCTTTTTTTTTTCTTAAAGGAAAAAAAAAAGTCAAGAAGGTCCTGCAGTGACCCAGGGATAGTTCACAGCTGTGTTCCCAGATGGGAGGTACATTAAAATTCTTAGTTTTGGTCTTTCTCCCGAAGACAACAGGAACAACATGCTCATTTGTGAGATGGGGAAGAATATCAGTAGAATGAGCAAATCAATAGCGTGAACTTCCCTACTCTGTTTACTTCTGGTAAGTGTTTAAGAAGCAATGTCTTCTGCCTTTAAAGGGGAAACCTTTCTAGAATTGTGGAATATTTCATTAGCAGTTACCAAAAATCATAGAACTTCTTGGAAATCTCAGACAACAGCCAAAACGGTGGGAAAGTTAACTGATACTGAGATTTGGCAGAGCAACTGTCTGTGGGGGTAAAGAAGGCAAATTTTTATATTAGTGGAAACCCCACAAATTTCCAAAAAGCTCTTAAGGTTACCAAAATGGAATACCCATGTTTCAATGGTGGTTCTTTCATTTAGTAATTTATTGATGTCTGTATTTTAATTTCAAGACAGCTATAAATTTTAACTCTTCACTCCTACTTACATGCCTGATTTTCAAGGATAATCACACTGAAATCAACACATTCCAGACTTTAAAGGCAATACTACACTTTTTTAATTATTGTTCTTAATTTTTTTGGCTTATCCTTTGTCATTGACTGATTTGTCAGTAAAATTCCAGGCATGAACTTGATAGTGCCTGAGACCTAGGCTTATACCAACAGTGTAGGTGCACTCCATTATGTGAACAAAATATGCATGCATAGAACTGAGGCTGGGACTAACAAAAATGCATCTTGTTGCTCTTTCTTTGTGGCTGTCATTTTCCATTTTTGCAATTTTCAGTCATTCCAAACCAGAGGGAAAAAAAAGAACCATGACAGTTTGACTGAATATGCTTTACTGCCTGTCATTTGCAGCTAAACCTGTAATACTTTAATACAGTATTCTGCAAATAAAAAGACTTTAATGAAGAAAAAAATCTAACATGGCATATTTGAGAACTCCTTTTCAGTATCTCCTTTTACCAAACCCCTTTGCTTTGTAAAATTCCTATCACAAACAGGCACTAGTGAAGGAATAATCTGAGATCTGTCAGAATTTATGGCCTTGAAAGAAACTACAGAGTTCAACTTTGCAGGACTTTGAAAAGAAATAGCCATTTTATTTCTAAAGACATAATCTGTAATAGCAACATTGTAGGGCTTACTTGGCTTACTTAAAACCAACTCAAAGTAATTCTTTACCAACTTAAGAGAAAGACTTACTACCACTTTTAGAGTCTGTGCAAGTAGTTCCTGTGAAACCCTTTTAATTTTAACGAGTTATTCTTTAGTATTCATATAATTCTCTAGATTCTTAAGTGTAGGTGAAGAAAAGCTTCATACAACGTATTATAGTGCTTAGTTTACCCATTAGTTCAGCTGTAATTAACTTGTTGAAAGCTTAGAGCTCCAAAAATAAATGAGATTATTTGTTCAAAATGCCATCAGGTCTGCTTGGAATGGCATTTAAATTATATAATGTAAATCAGTTTGACCTGTAAGTCCTTGTCATTATTTAGTGACATTTCTTACAGAATAAATTGTTTGCAGATTGGGCAGTGTGGTATGGAGCTTGGCAGAAAGCTATAAAAACAAATTATCCTTTCATTTTATACATCATTTGTTCAGACATTTGTAAAAACTGCTTCGTTTTTCTATAATAGAGAGGTGTCGTTCAGTGGTTTGAAGCACATTAACTGCCTTGAATACAGACCACAGCAGTTAGGGGCTGATTTGGGTAGGAGGATTGGAGAAAGATGCTTGCATGAGCTGTAGAAATCATCCCATAGCAGAAAAATATGTTGTCACACCTTCTTCTGGTGGCTGTTGCAGAAGGTAAAGGCTCAATAACAGCCACCAGTTGAAGCTCTTTAGGATGTAACTAAGTAGAGCAGACTTTGCATGAAGCTCAGTGTCACCACCCAGCTTCCAAGCAGTGAAATCCAGTGCCAGGTTTGTGTCCTTGGCTGCACACATGTCCTTGGTGGTGGCAGACATTGGTCTGGGAACCATCGGAGCTGGGCTTCTGCATTTCTGACAAGCATTTTTGCAGCAAACTATGGAAAAAGGGCACTGTCACCATTTCTTCTAGCTTTCCTTTTTTCAGAAAAGAGGCTGCGGGCTTTTTTCTTGGGAATGGTTTGTCTTTGTTTTCTTGTGGTTTTCCCTTTGGTACTTACGGTTTTGGTTTTTTTATGAAAGCTTGATTCTGCACAGTGGCATTTCATTGGGTTCTTCAGGAGCCAGAGGTGCAGGACTGCCTTGGTAAGGCTGGGTCAGGAGATAAGTACTGCGGAGCATGGCAGAACTTGAGCTAATCTTGACCAAACACAGAAACAGACTTTTCACACTGTTAGTTTTATAAATTGCTGAACATCAGTCAAGTTAAACTGGCCTATTAAAAATATTCTCCCTGTCTTTCCTAGATGAGATTAATGTACCAGTGCAAGAATTTTTAGGAAGAGTTTGCAATTATTAATTCATTTGCTAAGCATAATCTCTTGCAAGGAAATAGTAAAATGTAATATTTGTTTCTGAACATTTTCAAGCCAATCATGGAGCATAAAGAAGACTGAATATGCAGCTGCAGTTTCAGAAGGCTCCCTAAAGCACACCCTAGAGTGTCTCAGTTCTTTGACCACTGAGATAGGAGCCATATGGGCACATCTGTGGATGTCACCTATTCACATTCCTTTCTAATTTCATTTTACTTGATTTAATGTATGTTTTCTGTTCTTTTAGTCTTCATAGGACATTTTATGATGATATGCCTATTAAGTGCTGGAAAACACTCAAGTGTACTATAAGCATTTTAACGTAATTATAGTAGTCTCTGATGCCCATCATTTTTACTTATCTTTTGCTATGTCCTTCTATCATGTCTTTACATATATTTTAGATTGGAAAATTGTTGGGGGGAAGGTGAGCAAAAAAATAATTTTTTCCTTGTGGGTATTTAAACACTCCTGAGACACCAAAACACTTACTTAGATAACAATTCCAGACACTAGCTTTGCATTTCAGATGAGATCACAGGACCAGTAATTGACTGCAATTCTACCTAGCACCTCGTGCACCTCCTACTCTGCTTTTTGCAGCTGGTGTGACTTTTATTTCATAATTTCCCTCCCCCAATTGTCACAATAAGAGGATTAATGTCTCACGTAGCAAAGTTTTTATTCCAAGTGAATGGCAAATGCCAGAACAGTACCAAGTTGTTTTAGCATTCAGATTAAATTATCCATTTTATATAGAATACCTTATTTATCAGACACGAATCTAAGTTACAGTAAGTTTCTCGAAACATAACAAGAACTAGGATATAGACATTTACAAAGACTCAGAGGCTATATAAACCATAGAAATATATAAAATATGGAAGTAGTTTTAAATTCTCAGGATGATGTTTCCTGATAGTGCACAGTAAATTTTTTATTTGCAGTTAGAGTACTACCATGATTTGTCCACTTCATATTTGAAGAAAACACAGTTGCTTGAACAGCTTGCTCCCTGAATAGAGGAGAAGCAGAAAACTATTTTTTCAGTCTTTTTTTTCCTTCTGATCTGTAACGAGCAATGCAAAAATGCCTCTGCAGAAACTTCCTCAGCCTTATCACCATTTGTTTAGGTCAAACACTCCAAACACAGCAGTGTTTGCTGGGAGCATGCAGCTATTAGCAGGAGTCAAACTGTGCACTGGACGGACCCTAACTAATCACCCCCATTATGAGGATAAGAATCTGAGAGAGAGAACAAAACAGGTAAGAGCATTCTGATTGTTTAAGCTAATTCTTACCCAGAGCAGTGGCTCCATTCCAGAAAACATGCAATCTCTAAGGGCAGGTTGCAAATGAAATGACACCGTGTGCATTACTCACTGAACTGACTTATTTTCAGATACAGTTCCAGAATTTAACTTCTATGAAACTTGTTGTACTTCAGGCATCTGCTAACTTGCTTCAGGCAGCTGGTGTATGTTAGAATAACTAACAAGGTACTCAAGCTAGGCCTAAGTGGGCTGTTTCAGGTGCTGTTGGTGTTAATAGATCTTGCTGCCCAGATTTCTCCTGCTGCCCAGAGGAAACAACATTTCCTCATTTCCCTGATACTCCCTTTAGTTCCAGACCAGCACATAACATTTTTATACAGAAACCACCTTGAGAAACTCCACACCAAGCAGAGGAGATAGCTCTGAACTATCCTTTCCTCTAATTTGGACATTCTGAATGTTTTATTGGCGTCTACCAGTGCCTTTCTGCAGACAACACCACCATTCAGTGCTTTTGTAGTCAGCAGCACTACTATTGTGCATCACAGTAGCAATAAAAACAGAAACTCCAAGTGGCTGCTGAGCAAAGCATTTAGTTGTTATTATTTTAAAATATTAAATTCAAACCACATGGATTGGCAATCTCAGTTCTTCCTCTAGTTCAAGGTAAAGGAATCATGAAAGAGCAGATAAAGAAATAGTGGTGATGTTATGTATTTTACAGCTTAGTTTTCTTCTTCTATAGATTTATCAGATCTATGCCAAGAGATCCCCTGGAGATGTTTATGGAATACTGCGCTCCTTTGGCACAGACTACGTCATCCTAGAGGACAGCATTTGCTATGAAAGACGACACAGTAGAGGCTGTCGGTTACGTGACTTACTTGACATAGCTAACGGCCATGTAAGTATTATGTACAAAAGTAATAAAAAAAATACATTTCACTTCTTTTTGAAATACAGTTACAATTTGAAGTAGCTTGTGTGATTTTCACTTCATGAGTGTAGAAAGTAAAATCTAATGGAGCCTTTAGACATTCTCAAAAACGGCCAAATTGAACACTGCTTGCTTTGGTGATATTTGATAACAAAAGGAGGAATTCAGACTAGGCAAAGTCAGTCATCACTTCCTCATGTGCTCCAGGTCAGCAGTACACATATAGTGTTCCCTTTCAGAGTGTAAATCACTACAGAGCTTCAACTCCCTCGGGACAGTTGTGTTTCTCCCTCGTGTCTGGGGATTTTTCAAGCATGTCTGGGACTAACACGGACCCACAGAAGACAGCGTAGCCCAAAGCAGATAAGCACATCTGACAATTATTATCTGTAGTAGAGAAGACACTGTATATATCTTATATATAATGTTATTTTCTTCCTCCCACTTGTTTTATACAGTTGCTGGTAACAAATCTGGCCACCCTGACCAAAATATTGTTTTTAGCTTCTTGGTATCGCCTGTAATTATAAATTGACTAAAGACATTTCACGAATCTGTCCAATTTCATTACAGATCATGGATGGTTTGGGGGAGAATGAACCGGATTTGAAACCTTCGACGTACCCTCGCTTCTGTGAGGAAATTAAAAAAAACCTGCCTTCTTACACCACACACTTCATTAGAGTGTTTCAAAACAAAACATTCCATGTTTACAAGCTTGCTAAGCATAAATAACATTCCCAACCCTGGCTTTGAGCTCACTATTTTAATGCTAGGACCCACATTAGAAGATGCGGAAGTTTACAAACACATTACATTTGTAAGGCATTTGACATGATGGTTTCTTTTTTAATTACTGTGATTTTTTTTTTTAGACAATTTAGTTTTGATA
This sequence comes from Psittacus erithacus, assembly GCA_009867235.2. Lineage (NCBI taxonomy): Eukaryota > Metazoa > Chordata > Aves > Psittaciformes > Psittacidae > Psittacus > Psittacus erithacus. The sequence goes on from WYDI02013581.1 coordinate 24,719, forward strand.
ACATTCTTGATGTTGCCCAAAGTTTCATAGATTCATAAATAAATGCTAGCAGGGACCATTTTGATAACAGAAAGTTTTCCAGTTCTAACTGACTGATTAAACACACTGAGCAGCCTGCTGACCACTGCTGTGTAGCTGACCAGCAAGCTCTGCTCAGCAGTTTGGATTTTTGCTCTCAATTCAATAAGAGTAGGCCATGCTACTCTGGTCCTGAGGATGCATTGTCTTTGTGAATCCTGAAAATAGTCACAAAAATTAAATTTTTTCTTACAATCTGATCCTTTTTTGACAGATCCTTGTGCTCTTTCAGTGCCTCTTTTAATTTTTTTTGAATGTTTGTGGATATGAGTTTCTGAGTGCAGGTGTAGTAATATCAAGCATTTCATGATGGAGTGTGATGTACTTCTAATGAGAATGAAGGTTGAAGCATGCTTGATACATGTTGCATGTTTGTATCCTTGTAAAATGCTCAGAACAAACAAAACTCAAGATTTCTCAGCGTGGATTCTCACAATGCTATTTTCTGTATCTGCTTTCTGAACTACAGGGGATCCTTTTTCTATGTCTGAATTCCAGTAGGCTACCAAAACTGAACACTGCCGACCTTTGAAAAGAAAAACTCATCTCTAAAATCAGCAGGGAACTAGGCTTTGCTTTATGTTATTTCAGACACAAAGCTATATATTTAGCACAAAATCACTGTGTCCTTGCTCTTTAGCCCAGAAGAGGCTACACTTATTTTAAATTGACTTAGAAGATTCAGTGAAGACAGGCTCAATCCTGACAACTTTGTGATTTGTTTGCACCTTTGTCTTTTTACCAGCTGGAACTTTGTGAATTGTATTGACTTTCTAAATGCTCTGTAGATTACACATGACTTTTGCTGTGGTTTAGCACTGCTTTGGTTTTATACTGAAATCAGACATTAAATCTGATTGAAAGCCTAACAGTATTTTCCAACTTTAATTAGACATCCACTAGGATCATTTATTTCTTAAGAAAAACAGAATTGTAATAATCAAGTGCCTCTAGGCCAATGTTGAATTAACATTTGAACACCTATAAGAGTGTTTGTGGCCTCTGCAAATAACTCAGTTATAATCATTACCACTGCAATTAATTTCTAATGATGGGAAACTTAAAGTGCTACTGATAGCATACCCCACATTTAATTTAATCAGGATGTGTAATGAGATTAGCTTTCACAACTGAGCTGTGTTCCAGTTCCAGATGATTTAAGTGTTTGCCCTTTTCAGTTGTGCTGAGGTAAACTACTGAAGCAACAGAGATGGTTATGTCACATGCTCAAACAATTTTATATTCGGTAAATACCCGTTAAACAATGTTCAACATCTTTCTGCACTTCCATGCTAACAGAGGAGGGAAGTGTGCTTTAATCACACTGTATTTAAATCAAACATTGAAAGTAGTGAGGTTGTTAAACTGAGCAGCTGAAACTCCTGAGTAATTTCTAGCCTGTGTCCCTTATTGAGGTTGGAGAGTACTGCAGTTTAACATAATGCAACAATAAAACGTTTTAATCAGTATTAAAACTTTAATTAGGCCTGTAATGATGCATGCCTGCTCTTGCTGAAAGCATGGGTCAGTGAATTCCTCAATGAGTGCCTTACAGTAATTGAAAACAAGCACACGTAAGGTAAAGTATCTCCAGGCTGTATTGTCTCACTTTAAAATGTGGTTTATCTTTCTTTAAAGGTGCAGTAGCTCTCTTCTGAGTGAAATGACGGATTCCAAGATCCAGTGGTATTACCCCTATTAGTGTCAGTTTACTTGTAGGTAACACCTAAGAGACTAAGTCTTGACTGTAACAGTAATTATTTTTAAATAGATTTTTTTCCAAAAATACAGTCTCTAATGTTGCCAGAGTTGAAATTTAACTCTTTTGTTGAAACTACCAAGTGCAAGTTGTTTTGGTTTAAAAAAAAGCATAAATGATTGGTCATTATGATCCAGAACCACTGCAGTAATGTCGTTTCTTCTTGCAACACAAACATCTCCCCAGATAGCACACCAGAATTCCAAAGGATGATACATAAAGTATTAAGGAGATTGCCTAGCTCTTGCAGTTCACAGTCCTTAAAGCCTGGTGTCACAGCCAGTGGCACTTCTAAAAAAGCCTCAGCAGTTCCTGAACCAGAAAGATACAATACTGAAGGGAAGGGTGTATTTCAGTGACTGCATAGTGCAGTGTTCAGACCAGGCTCCGTACAACAGTAGCATAGAAAATAACAAGGAGTAGAACGATTCACCAGCTGAGAGGAGAACAACCCAAGCATCAAGACAGCACTGGAGGAGAGGAAGCAGCTATTTCTCTGGCCTTCATTTAGGGGCTGGCCAGGGAGAGGAGCTAACTCACTTCTGATGGGAGCTGTGGTGCCTGCTATAGATGTGGCTGTGAGAGTCTCAGGCTTCTAGGAGGTAGGTGGTAGTTGTCTGGTAACTATTTCCCCTACTTCTCATGTCTTGCTGGGATCTCTGTTCACTGCATTAAAAATATGCCAGGTTTTGAAGAATAACTTCACCTATTCCTGAACTACATCTCCCTGAGCACCTTATTTCCAAGCAGTTATGCAGTGTCCCTGTTCCATTGTATTACCTGCGATCCACACCCAGGAACATCCCTTGTGGCAACGTGTTTGCCAAAATCTTACATGTGACTAGCAATGGGAATGGCACCACTGTGACTCTTGGTATGTGTCCCTGTTATCTGTGAGGACGTCGAAGCTGTGCACTCAAGCTGAGCGCTGTTGGTGGGAGTGTGGTATTAATTACTCTTTTTAGGTCACAGAGACAAAGTGTTATCAAGTAGCCGGGATATTTTTAGGGAAGAAAAGCTTTTGAGATCTATGAGTGTATTTTTATTTCTTGTTTTAGTGTTCTGCTGGTGAGATCTAACATAGTTATTTTATAATATGTTATTGTAAAGAGATGTAATGACTATTGTATACTAAATAAATTGTGTAATTTGAAAAATCACTTTTTTGGTTGGTTTCATGTTGGGATGAACTGGGAATGGTGCACTGAGGGCATCACCTTCTGTATGTATGGAGGAAAGCAAGGTATTTTTCAGCAGGAAGTTTTTCATTTCCTCAAGCTTGTTACATTGCATATTCACTGACTTTTTGAATCCCCTTTGTGTTTAAAGGGCTTTCTGGGATTCCTTTCCCTGTTACAAGTTAAAGGTGTATCAGGTGTGGTTTTTATCAGTTGCCATGTTAACTTAAGCAAGGTTAGTAGGCTGAGGCAGTTACACCCCTCAAGTAAATATAATTTGCTTTGACCAGTAGGGCTGTGCTCATTTCCACATTCTAGCTCAGGGTTTAGTATTCTTCTCAGTAAATGAAACATGCATTCTTTGGGAGAAACAAATTGAGTGTACCAAGGGCATAATTTGAAGCAGGATGTGCTGATTCAGGTAAGCTTTTACAAGTCCAGGTGTTCCTGTCACAGAGAGGAGCTGTGTTTGTAGAGCAGCAGGTACCTGAGTGCAGTCACAGCACTGCAGGTTAGAACCACTCTCAAAGGGAGTTGTAGAGGAGTTTGCTCACTGAAGTTGATTAGGTACAGACAGGACTCCTGCAAGACTCATTAAAGTAAGGGAATGTGATTGTTACATGTGCTTGCAGAGTGGATTCTGGGTTCCAGAGAACCAGTTTTCTAAAAACCTCATTGCCATTAGCATGGTACACGTTATTTATTTGAATTCCCAGGGAATGGCCTTGGTCTTCAGCACTTTTATAAAGAAAATTCTGGACTTTCTCCAGGTCTGCTACCCATGCTTCCTTTGCGGCCATGGTTCCCCTCTAAACCTGCTGGTGCCAGCCAATGGGTCAGAGCTAAGGGCAATTGGCTTTTGTACAGCTTGGCTACACATTACATACTTAGAATGTTATTTTAAAAGAGGAAAACTATGAAGACTGATGTAGTTGCCAGGCAGACAGATTAAATACTAATATCCACAGGATTTAAATTTCAGACCTTTATAAATATTTTTTACTAAATAAAATGTTCTTACTACATGGCTAAAGTCTATAAAGAATGTAGAAGATTAATGAAAGCACCAGATTACTGAAAATCCCACTACCTAGGGACCCAAGAATAGTTTTTATTCAATGTTTTTTCTTCCCCTGTCACCCACTGCAGGGCTTTCTGCTGTGAAGCAGCTGTTTCTGTTCTTGAGTGATGGCTGTGCTGCTTTGGAGTAAGCTTTTTTGTAGAGGTACTGAAATACCTGTATGTGTTGGTGTAAATGTGGAGCCAGTGAATATATCATTTCAGAAACTGCACAGTAATTAAAAAAGAAACATGCAAAGTAGAGGAGATAAATTAAGCAAACTAATTAGTAATCCCTAGGAAGAGAAGTAGGTTTTAATAGTGCATGACACCTGCAAATGAGTATGTCCTATTACTGTGATTGTACCTACACACATTTCTTGAGCAGTTTTAAAATGGTTTCTGACCTTTTGGGTTACACTGTAAGGCTAACTGCAGTTACACAGCAGCTGTGAGCTTGGGGTAGGGGGTTATTATACATTTACTTACAAATCAGTGCCATAGCTGTAGTAGGGCTAGTACAACAGCAACTCCAGGTTAGCTTCAGCAAATGGGACAAAGACTTTGATATCACAGAATTCTTGGACTAATTGTTGCAGAATCCACCACTATGCTGTGTGCAAAAAGCACCTGGGCAATGGTACCATGCCTTCTGAGTGTGTAACTGGAGTGAGGGTCCACACATTGATTAGAAATAAATGCTGCTTCCCTCGGTTTCAGACAGAACAGCATGCATGATTTATGTCTGTGGAAGTATCTGACCACAGCTGAGGGAGAAATAATTCAATAGAGTCCAAGCTTTAATAAGCCACATATATATTCAAGGAAGAGACATCGTGTGCAGAAGGCTTATCTATTATTTATATGGTGCCTTAGATACATACAACACTTCACAGGAGAATACAGACAGTCTTTGCCCCGAGGACCTAACAAGCTAAATTCAGTTAAAACCAGCCAAAACAACCGCATCTGCATAGGTACGGACAGAGCATAGGGTGGGCAGACAAAGTTACTGCTGTTTGGGGAAGGAAGAGAGTTTTGTGCATAACATATTTGCTTCATTTTCCAGATCTTGTTTGTGACTTCTACAATTACAAAATACAGAGGCTGACATATCCAACGTGTGAAGACTGAGAGGTATTTTAGCCTATGTTTTCTCACAGGTAGGAGTATTGGTAACATTTCAACATCACAGACTATGTACCACCTGTGAATCAAAGCTATGAGGATGGGGGAAAATAGCATTTAGCTTTCCCAGAAGGCAACATATCATCTGCAGTGTAACCACAGGTTAATGGTGTGCTCAAGGTTTTCCAACATCTGTCACAAATGCACACAGGAACAAGGTTACTATGTGAGTATCTCCCATCTGGGAAGGGTGCAAATTAAGCCAGTCACAGACTCACCCACCTGTTTGTTCATGGGGTTTTAATATATGTATAAAAACAACAGCCAAACCTCCCAAAACAAGCTACTATGCAACTGTAATCAAAGCAGTTTTAATCGCTTTTACAATACAGTTTGATGCTTTAATTAAACAAATTATCTTAATGTATGATGTATTCATATTATCAGCTTGTAAATCGCATATTCTGTGCTGGTTCTTGTGTTTGTGTCTTAAGATGGTGTTCCTGCTGCACTTTACTCCATTTATAGATACAAGAGCTCCCAATTTGAAAGAAAAAAAAATAGTTCTGTGGGGCCTTTTCTCTTCCAACTATTGTCAAATTGCAAAAATGAAATACAGAATGCCAGATGGCCATTAAACCATCCGAAAAAGGGACTGATAATTTAGAACATATTGCAGCCCCTGCGAACACTGTTAGTTTTTCCCTGCATTTCTCTGTCCCAAGTTGATGGTGATTTTTTACTAACCTGTAACCGAGGAAGGCCTGTGTTACTCTGTGCTGCCAGTCATGGCCTTTGGAAAGTTACCATCTGTGGATTATTAGACTTTTGGCAGGGTTTTATCACAGGATTTTAATTTTAGAAGTGCCAGTGCCAGGTGTAGTTCTTTTCTGGATACAGGACTTCAGTCATCCCAAAGACATTGGGTATTTTGACACACCCAAGGGATGTTGTGTTTTAATTCATTGAAAATGCCCCTGGATCCCTTGTCAGCTCTTCCTGCCAAGGCAGTGCTTGGCTACAGCTGTAGTGGGTCAGTACCTCTATTAGAGCAGTCAGCCTGCAGCCTCTCAGCCCTAATTCTTGCAATGTTTCTGTTAAAGGAAGTTTAGCAGAATCAAGGGACAGGAATGTACATGCAAATGATGACATTCAGGCTGGTCTTTAGTTTAGGCTCAGTTTAATAGCCCATTAGGAGTGAGAGATTACAATGAACTGTGGTGTCTGGTACTAACTAGGCAGCTTTGGGGCTAGGATCTTAGAAATCCTGGCCTTTTAATTCCGACCAATATTCAGCTGCAAGCAGCAGATCGATGTGTTGTGCCTAAATTCAAATTCTGCATTTAAACAACAGTATGAAGGGATTTCATTAAAGCATAATTGAAGCTGAAGATGACCATCCATGCTGCTTGATTCCTTTACCCAAATCCACAGACCCTGGTCTGCAGTGGGTTCAGTAAGCAAGTGCTGCAGCTGAGGCTTTAGTCAGGGACACAGGGTAGCTGTAACACAACATGGACCTGATTTCCACAAGAAGATGACAATGCGCTTTTTTTCCTTCAACTGATAAAGCTCCTACTGAAAACTGGACACACAGTGTGCTTTCTTCATGCTTGGAGCAACATCACAGCGTACATATATAGCACCTCTCAAAGAGTCCTTTATTAACTTAAGTGACAAAGAAGTCTATTTGTTAAACCCTGTGTGTAAATAACTAAGTATCCCCTTCCAGTGATTTTATATCCCCAAACACAAGTGTCCACAATGTCCCACAATTAGCTCCTGCTAGTAAATTGTTCAAATAGATTCAAAGTGTGGCTCACTAATGGGAATCTGACCACCTACCACAACAGGGGAAAAAAAGGGAAGGGGCTGGGGTAGGACATAGCAGGAGCATGAAAAAATGTCCTTCACCCTTGCTTTCAAAACAGTCGACTTGGTAAACTACAGCTGTTCTGTATCTGTGTGCGAGAACGGTTCACTCAGTTTGGGAAACTTCGGTCCCCACTCTTTAATGTTATTGCACACAAGGTCCTTCTCCAGTCCAGAGGAACTCAGGGTGCTCAGGCTGCTGCCCACCAAGCCTGCTCCTTCCATGCAGAACACCCGCAGTGTGTGGGTGTGGTACAGCCTGGGGACAACAGTCGCCACCTCAGACAGCATCTGACAAGTACTGACTGAAATCTGTGCTAGTGCAGGATGCTCCTGCAGTCACAGAGGGCCTGGTCTGCTTCTGTGTGCCTGGGGACGTGTCACTGAGGAGATGGCTCAGACTTGTTGCTTGTTCTTTCTTCTTGCAGAGGGAATAGGCAGCACTGGTTTGAATAGACAACTGCAGCTCTGCCACGTTGTATGCAGCCTGGAGTGAGAAACCACTCGCGTTAAATCAATATTCTCTGTAGGTCTCAAAATTCAATGTTCTAGTGGAAACAAAGAAGGAACAATCCCGAGGCAGTCCCTTTGGTGTGAATACATGAGGATGTGAATACATGGCTTTGTTCAATCAACTGCCACCTACAACAAGCCTAAGCCAAAATGCATGAGGAACACCCATGCAGCTATACTACAACTGTAAGAAAATTAAACATGATTTTGAACCTATTAGAAGTGAAACAAAAATTACAGAAATGCTCCAATTTTTATTCTCAAATTCAGATCTTAATATTTTATCATCATTAAAAACTGATACCAAGTCTGGCAATAAAAGTGAGAAAGGATATTCACAAACCACATGTTAAAAGAAATCCTTCATCAGTAGTTCAACCACCTATGGTGATTTCTGTTAAAATGTTTTAATCTGTGGAATAATGGCTGGTTTTGTCACACAGGAGTGGCATGATTGTAAAATCTGAGTAACTACCTATTACAAAAATAAACTATTCCCTTCTAGTGCAGAAGCAGTGAATGCTGTTAATGCTGCCTGGTAACTGTGCCACAGTTCCTGAGCTGCAGCTTCTGGCAGTGAAGGTACCAATACCATGTGTGTCAGTTGCAAAGACTGGAATCTTTATATCAGCTGGAAGGAAAAAAAGAAGCGCTGTCCTACAACCAAAGGTTGTGCCTCTGGACGTATTTACAAGCCAAAGAACAACCCTGACAGACATAAGAGAGAGAATTCATTTGAGCAAACATGTAATTATCTGTACTGCTCACACTTTATCTGACTAGTAGCCATCAATGATAGAGCTGTCAAATCAGCACTTCCCAAAAGCTTACATTTATTCTCTCACACATTGAACTGCACACACTCATTTTATAAGAGATGATCCTAGGTAATCTTGGTGAGTTTTGCTGAGTTTCAATCAGAGACAAAGAACTCCTCCAAGGGAAAAACAAACAAAATACTACCTGCAACCAGGAGCTGTTTATACCGCCAGTATAAACACGGCTTGTGTTCACTGGTGTGCTTCACTCCAGAACAGAAAAAATGCAGAAAGGCTCTTCCAGAACCACCATGTGCTCTAGGGCTGAAGAGGAATTGGTCGCAACTTGCTTCCTTAACACATCAAGTCTGAGCAACTGCTGTCAAGAACAGTTTCCCTTTCTCTGTCAAGAAAGAGCCTGTCCATGAAGAACATCTCACACCAGGCTCTTCCAAGCCCTCAGTGCTACAGCAGTAACTGCCACCAAGAACCTGTGTCTCCTGAGCCACAAAACCAAAGCCATTAGCTGTGAGTTCTTTACTAGCTCACTAAACTCACCCTACAAGCATTTTTAAATATGCACACAGGATCACTTGCTTTAAGACAAAATTTTATAGGCACTTATCTCTGCTTAAGAAACATGCACTCTTGTGTACTCAACCTTGCCAATAATTCATCACCAATTGCAGTAATGAATTGGCAGAGCAACACCTAAGGTCTTCAGTTATAAAGGAAAGGCATAAACACATTTTCATTAGCACTGCATCCCCTCATAACACAATGATCCTTACCTCATCTTGCTCCCCACCCCCTTCTTCATTGTAATTGAGGATATTTTCTCTGATGTCCTCCAGATCCTCATGCTGGGCAGATACGTGGTGAACTCCTCCCTTCACACCTTTGCAAGACTTCAAGTGAGCCCACAAGAATACAGCACCAAGCAGAGCTGTGTGAACACACAGGAGCAGAAGAGAACATCATTCAGAAACAAATAAAAGCTGTACATGCACAAGAGCTGCAAGCTGGCCTAGAGTAGGAGCGCTGCAGCACTGGTTGTGGTCCAGTCACAGCAAGGTCTACCTTTGTGTTTCTCAGCAAATGCTTGATTCTTGTACTCTTCAATGTAGTTACAAGTGAACATCAAAGATAGAACAGGCCTTTAAAGAGAACCTTAAAATACCCTGTAAAGTACAACTTTGAAGCTGTTGAATAACTGAATGACTCAAGGGGTGTTCAGAGACCTATTTACTGCCTTGAGTTAAGCCTTACAAGGGGCAGCACTTCAGTAACCATATGTGGACAATAACAGATACAATTACACAGAAATGAAGCACAAGATGACATGAGACAAAAGAGAAAATTACTTTTGTACATTTTGTGTACCACTGTATTACCAACCCTATCAATACTGATAAAAGCTCATAGTAAGACCTCAAACCACTGGACATCATAAACTAAGGATGCAGTGAATTAACAACACTAGAACCTCTTGCAGACTACCTACATGGCAGTCGAGCGCATTCTGCAGACCAGCGTCTGGATGACCTTGGAACTGAGACAAGTATACACAGAGGACTGTACCCTGCACTGTGCTGCATGGCTACACCCTTCAAGCCAAATCAGCGCATTTGAGACGTGTATTTACCTGGTCCTCCCTGCCCTCTCAATGCATCACATGGATGCTCACACACATGGTAACTGTCTGGCAGTCATTTTTCAGCTGAGCTGATTTTTAATCACAGAATCCCACACTGTTTTGGGTTGGAAAGGGCCTTAAAGCTCATCCAGTTCCAACCCCCTGCCATGGGCAGGGACACGTTCCACTAGACCAGGTTGCTCCAAGCCCCGTTCAACCTGGCCTTGAACACTGCCAGGGATGGTGCAGCCACAGCTTCCCTGGGCACCCTGTGCCAGCACCTCAGCACCCTCACAGGGAAGAGCTTCTTCCTCGTATCTCATCTCAGTCTCCCCTCCGTCAGTTTAAAGCCATTCCCCTTTGTCCTGTCATTACAGACCCTTAGTAAAAAGTCCCCCTCCAGACTTCTTGTAGGCCCCCTTCTATTGGAGACATATAAATTTGTAAGTGAAATTGCATGAATCAATCACTTTCAAGTGCATTACTGTTTTCTAGAAGCTGTATAAGAGAAAAGGCACTGAAATCTTGAGAACAATGAATTTTATTAAAGTTCTCCTAACGGAAGTTACAGTTGTGTGATAATACTACTGTTAACCACATCTACTAAAATGTTTACAACAATGCACATCACCTGGTTAAAAATAACTGATTCTTACTTATAATTTAGAACTGAAAGATTAGGATTATTAGGTCAAAGATATCCTTTTTCAGTCAATTCCAGCCAAGCACAGGCAGTAGCACAAAGTCAGCTCACAATAAAACTGCTCTGACACAGCAGAAGAATCCCTCCTGTAACATAACGATCTATTATTAGCCTCAACTACCTGGGATTCTGAAAGCTTTGAAAGCATTTGGCTTCTCATGTCATTTGCTGTTTGTATTTGTATGGCAAACATGGTGTCTAGCAGAGCTGAGGACAATAATGGTATTTCAGGTAGCTAGACAGATGAATTTAAAATCCACATACATTTTCATACTCTTACTACACCTTCTGAATGGAGCTTAATTAACACTGTAAAAGCCACGAGAGAAATCTTTCAGGCAAACTTTCATGGAATTTGATTAACAAGAAGGACTCAAAAGGCGTGATCCTTCCTCAGTACTGAGATCCTTGTCCTTCCTCTTCTTTCTGAGATCTGAAAATGGTTGAGGAAGCTGTTTATTAGGAGTTGTGACACTACTGGTTAAGATGCAAGAGACTGCTCTTCTCTGACCAAGTGCATTCCTAGCAGTGTATTTCCCCTAGAGTGACAAATGTGTTTAATGCTCAGTAGTATTTTAAACAAAGCTTATCTGGTAGTAATTTCCACCCTTGCTCTTCAATTATATTTGCTTCCAATTATGCATCTGAACACTTCCTTAGCAATAAAGTGAAAACATGCAGAAAATAAAACTGCAAAGACCTCCCATAGCTCACAAATATTAATTCACTTAGCAAGATATGCACACCAGGATGAAAAACAAGCTACTGATGGAGCTGAGAGCATGGCAAAGAAATGAAGGCAGAGTCAAGCCTCCAGTGGGAAACTGAGTTTTTCAGCAGAAGGATGAGATGAAGACTATTCAGGACAAGATGGATAAATGAGTTCACCATAGGTAATGCAAGATGTAGTTGCCATAACTACCTAACAGTGCCAAAAAGCAAATGCAGATGGCAAACATGGATCTAAAGCTCAGGCCTGTATCCTTGTGAAAGACGGCCAGTGTAATTTCACAGTTACGTCCAGTATAGCCATCAGGGCAGCGGCACTGGAACTCAGTTGGTGACTGTGAGATGCAGGTGCCGTAGTTACAGGGTCTTTTAGCACACGCAGTGTGGACACATTGTCTACCAGTGACATTCTCCATGGTCATGTATCCTGGAGGGCAACTAAAAAGACAAAGGCAAAATGAAACCATTAAACTTGGAGAAAGGTAGGCATTAAAGATAGCATTTAAGATTTTAAAAGAGAATTCGACGATACAGTTTCTGAAGTAGCTACTAGAAGGAAGTTACTTAGAATCTAATTATAGGACTGCAGTATTTCTAAAGCACTCACACAACAATGGGTTCCACAACTTTAAACCCTTGGGTTTTCTAAACTCAGTTCCACTGGCTTCTGCCAGATTACCCATGTGAAAAATACCTGCATTAGGGTCTGCAGTTCTGTCTCAACAGGACAGGCTACGCCATGTTCTTTGTGTTTCCATCACAGTGAATTTCCAGAACAAAATCACACCTCTAGACAACTCCAGTACTGTGGACATGGAGTCATTAATGCTTCACATGTACATTTTCACAGCACAACTAGCTTGAATTAGCATTGTCCTAACCCCAGCCGCAGACACACACAAGAACTCTGAGCTTAATGATGCAATGCTTTTGACGCAACTCAAGTGGCAGGTGAGGGGTCAGATGTCAAAGCTTAAGACAGTATTAGGAGTGGGACGCTAAAAAAGAAAGTGCATCTACATTGTGCAGCACAAGCTCTACAAGACAGCTAGCCTTGGTAGTGCTCTGCTCTAGGTAACAAACCTTTTTTTCCTGTTTGTCAGGGTTTACAGGGTTTATAAACATTCTGGACTTGCTGCTATTCTTCAAACATTTTCCATTACGAGAGGCAGCTGAAATTGTTTCAGAACCAGTGGAGATAATGCAGATTTACATCAGCTAAGGGTACTTCCTAAAAGGAGAGTGCTCTCTGAGTAACATGGTGCCTGTTCAGGCATCTAGCTTAGTGTTTCACTGGCTCTATTGAGGTGATGAGATTCCCAGTGGCAGCCTTCCAGCTGCACACTTCTTCAGCAGCCAACCTTTCTCATCTCCAACTGGAGGGTCTTGTGTTCTTACCTGAGTTTTGTGTGCCAATTACCTGCATTCATGCATCATCCACAAATCAATACAAATAAAGTCCTGGTTACAAGGGTTACTCCTACAAGCCTCTGAAGAACAGCCTTCTTTGACACCTTGGGCAGTTAATACTGACACCAGCTCCTTCATGTGAGTGGCCAGAGGGATTCTGTAGTTATTAAATCTGACATCCTTCATACATCCTGAGGCAAGGCACAGAGAAATTGTTTTAAAACCCATTCTGCAAGAATGATCTGAAGCAGCTGTAAGATTTGGCAGTTTACGTCTAACAAAGGAACTGAATTTACCTGAACTTTCATAGCATTGTTCCAAGTAAGTTTTTTGACTGAATATTAAAAGTTTTGACCAAAATTCCCAGTGTTTTCCACAAGAACTGAGTGCTGCTGCAGGCCCCTGTCTGCTGGGTTCAAGACAGAATAACACATACCCCTTCACTATGTTTTCATGTCATTTATGTACATTCATGTCATGTATGTACAAGATGCTGCAGCATGAAAGCATGTATCTTGATGAATTTAAGTATATTTTATAACATCAAAGACCTTAAAGTTTCAGCTGCTTAAGTGCAACATAAATTGTCCCAGTTAAAATTATGATCATGTAACCATTTGACTTCTTTACTTACTTAAAAACAAATGCTATCATTCCCATAAGTAAAAACTCAAAATGCAGTCCCTCATTCTCAGCATAAACTTTAGTTATTGGAATACTTCTAGTGAAACAATAGAACACAATCTTTTTCTAAATAATCTGTGAAACATTTATATTGTCAGTTGTTATTCTATTTAATGCATATACATTTTATACGTTTTCTCCTCCCACTTTTGTTATTCACTGGAATACTTTTACCTGGTGAAAACATTACCACCTTGTTTCAAATGGATTTACTATAATCTGGTTAAAGAGGTGAAGGGCACGAGACAGAGATAATAGGCAGAAACCAAGTAATGGTGTGTGTCTTTCTTGTCAGTACAAAAGATGTACTGCATAACCAGGCATTATTTACACCGTGATTTTAGGAAAAGGGAAGCTTCCAACTGAGGACAGTATAAAAAGCTGCTATGGGTATCTTAATCTTACATTTCTCTATATTTCTCCTTGTGTGACCATTCAATTTCCAGGCTTAAAATGGATTTGCTTTTTAACAGACATCATGACTTTGTCCACTCAGTTGCCAAAAATTTGAATTCTTAGCTCTAATTCAATAAAACATTTCTAATTGTAGTTAATGCCTCAACTTAGTGATGGTAAAATCCGGTAAACAAAGGGTAGTGCATCAAGGTAATAAACCAATTTGTCGTGTGCTATTCAGTGCACACATAAAATGAAAATACTCCTTCCAGCACAGGGACAGCTGTATTTGGTAGGGAAGGACAGCTGCTGAATGGCCTGGATAGCACTATGCAATGCACCAGTTCTGTTTGTCTAACACAGTGAGCCACTCACAGAATACCTGGGAAAAGCTTGCAGATCTCCAGTTACAAATACTTTACATACAGACATGTCAGGAGGTTACCACCTTATTTCCAAGTCCAGTATTTGCACATAATTCCCTGCTGTACTTTTCTCACATTCAGAACAGTTTATGTGTCCATTTTGCAAAGTGTCATACAAGAAATCTGTTTACTTTGGCCTCTACATAAACAGAAAAGCTTCTCACAACATGCCCACGTAGTACCAATAAACCTTTTTTTACAGTGCATACTCTGAACAGCGAGGTCAAGAATTCCTCACCTTGAAAACTCCTGTTTTGACTGAATGGGTGGGTGTTTCCAAGGACCAAGGTGCTGGGGTCAATCACAATCTCTTTGTACACTCCTGCTGCTTTCCTAATTTCTCTCTTCCCACCTCCTTCATAAAGGCGAAGAGTAAATTCATTTTCATTTCTCTCCAGTGTGATATGATGCCATTCACCATTATCAATGTGGTAGGAGGGAAGGCTTACAGAATAGTCTCCATCACCCAGATTATATGAGACCAGTAATAATCCCTGAACAACCTTGTGGATAATTAACAAAGTAGTAAGAAAGAAAAGTCATCACCTGATATTTTGTATTGACCTGTAACTTCAATTTGTTTAAATATAGGGTATGTTGACGGTGCACATAGAGTATAATATACGTATAGTGCACTACTGAACTGGACAACCTAAATACTGGTAGCGGTGTACCCACACTAGTATGTAATTCACTCGGAGTAATTTTGCCCTGCATCTCTATTGGACCTATTTATAGGGTTCTTCAAATGGTCGAGAATCTGGTATATCACCTGTACACTGACAGCTCAAACCAACTTAGCTGAACAGGTGACTCATTCAGTGATGTGCATAACATGGAAAGGGTGTCATGTTGAGTCTGACATCACTAGAACTGCTACAGGCACCTTTTTGGCAGTCTAAAATATGCAGAATCAGCCACTTGTGACCTTGGTTGAAGAGAACACCGCGGTAGCAAACTATACTTTGCCGTAACTGGCAACAAATTCCTTCGAAATCCAATGGGATAGCATAGTTGTGCGGTCAATATCTTAAGTGGAGGATCAGGTCTGTAAGTGCACATAAAATGAATTCCAAATTTTTTTGCTCAGCATAAGGTTTTTGGTTCTATTTCCAATTTCAGCTAATGTTTTTCTGGGCTAACTATTCACAAGCATTGATTTAACTTTACACTATCACTGTCTGGGACACCTTGCTCACCTGCAGGGTGATGTATTCATCCTTATTTCGAGACAACATGCTTGTGATGACACAGTCAGGCTGCCGTGTCCTGATCATGGCTTCAAACAGTGTCCTCCGAGCAGGCACACTGATGGGAAGCTGATAGCGAATGTGACTTCCTGGCTCAAATGTATATTCATTGGCAACTAAAAATACAGGACAAAGACCTTTAAACCATTTTGTGAGGAGAAGAAAATATTAATGTTTACATTATTTTCACAGTAAGATTTGAAAGTAAAAGAAAAAATTGTAATGCACAGCGTGGATCCATGAAACTTAAGTTTTCTTTCAGGATATGCCCGTTTATCTATTTCCACAACAGTCACTCTCCCACTTTATCCTCCTCTCTGAAGAGGTGATCTCCCTCCTGAACTGATCCTGCTAATGCTCCTCCTTACAGAGCTCACTCGGGATGATAGCAGGAAGGCAGAAGCTCTGACCAAGACAAAAGACTAGACAGCAAAGTATAAAATACCACAAACAATTTTCACAACCTGGTATTTAATAGTTGCATTTTTGCCACAAATTTTGGCTCCATAAGGGCTAAAGGTAAGATCCTACTATACCAAAACCACACATCCTTCTGCCAACAGCCTCTTCCAGACACCAAAAGAGCCATGATTTCTAATTCCAGTTGCATAGTTCCAATTCTGCACACTAAGTGGTAGTGGCACACTCACATTTAAGTTTTTGGTTATCAGATATTTCTGAAAGTATAAACAGATGCAAATTCTAAAAATTGTCATGAAAACAAATAATTTTTTTCAGAATTCTTTTGTCATGCAGTCTCCATTGTCCAGTTACTGCACAAACATCCTCAGGACTAAAGAAATGGTCTGATACCAGAGAGCAATTTCTCAAAGGGAATTAGAAAGGAAACTGTTAAAAATGGCAAGCAACTATACTGAAACATGGCTTTACACAGTGTGAACATCACAAGCCACCTCAGCAATCACTACCTGCAAACATTCTAAGTTTTCTGTATTGTAAAATTTACCAGCCTATCAATAACGTAACAGAAGAAGACTTCACCTTTATCACATTGATAGCCATAGTAACCTGGCAAACAGTGACAAGCAAATGAGCCCCAGTCTCCAAGACACCTCCCATGAACACCACAGGAAGAAGACCCCATGGTCTCACAGCTCCCATCCGTAAGTGTGCAGCCAGGGAAGCTGTTCAGGGACTCTGCAGGAGACTGAAGGTCATACACCTTTAAGAGAAAATCATACAACACCAAAATATTATTTAAGAAACACACTTCATTTTTAAACAGAAAGAGCTTACCAAGTAACAGTCTGTTCTTCATCTGCACCGCTTAAGATGCCAAGTTTGCTTTTTGATATTCAGATTTGAACTTATTTTATCAAGACCACATTTTGCTTTTGAATAAACTCAACTGAATATGAAAGCAAAAAAACCCTAATACTTTCTAACAAAGCAGGCAGCTGGCGTAAATATAGCTTTATACAATTGCCATTCACAAGTTCCCTGAATGTGCAAAGAAGCTTAGAAGACAGCTGCATGTAGTAGCGGATAAACAAAAGCACTGTTTTTGGCTCACAGATACATCTGTTTATAATTGAAAAATATTTTTTCAAGGTAGTTACCCTAATATGACAAAAAAATCCAGAATTTTCTTGTATTTTACACTGACGCACACAGCCATTGAATACATGAATGGAAGCAAAAGTTTCAGGTATAACACAGATGTCCCAAAAATTGAATAAAGAAGTCTAGTCCTTTGCTAAAGCAAAATGTTTCAATTCTCGTACCTGAGTATCCAAGATGAAATTGCGCAAACAACCAGAAAAGTGTTTGTGTAGCAGCTGTGGGTAGGAATATGGTAACGATTCCTTAACACCACCCAGCTGAAGAACGTGGTTCACATTCAAATACCTTTAAAAATTATATTAATAATAAAAATAGATGTGAATTTATCTTCAAACATTATGGCATTGTGGCATAAAGAACATCCATTCTGATTTCCAAACAAAAAGGCTTTATAAAAGAACAAAATAGTGCAACTATTTTCCTTCTCTGAAATACAGTCCGTCAGTGAGCAGTAGCTGGCCCTTTAAAGTAAGGGGGAAGATAAAGGTTTTTTTAAATATGACAGTGAGGTCTGTGGGATTTTAATTATTACAATTCAGGTACATTTGTGTTCAAGTCAGGAACAGCTATGATATTCCAGACACCATGTTCTCCTTCAAGTGCTCCTTTGCATGCACACTCATCCTATACTACAGGAATAATACAACAAAAAATTGTTTTGTGTAAGATAAAGGCCAGATAAAGGCCAGAAGCCTAAAGCTGGGCCACCATGGTCTAAAAGGTCATTACACATCTCCAGGGTCTGCAGCATCTCCCAGTTATCTCTCTGAGCCAAATAATTCCATTTATTTCAGTCCTCTCAAAGTTTTTTTTCCCCTGAGTTATCAGCTCCATTTTTTGTTTTCATTTGTTCCTGTATTTTTCCCTTTTTTGTATGCTCCTTTCATGACCAGGAAGGCTCCATGTATCTGATGGCAAGGCTTAATCCCAGTGGTAATCAGCACATTTTCTGGGACTATTTCACAGCTCAAGTATCTTTACTAGTACAAAGATTTCCCTAAAATAAAACCTAAATATTCCTCACCATAACTCAAAGCCCTGTACAGAAGAGATCATCTAAATCCTCTTTGTGGCATTCTTTTATATACACTGACATTTATCATATCTCTCCTCAGTTTTCCCTTCTTGCTGTTAAGTGACCTCAATTCTTTCATTCTTGGTAGGTCTTATTCTCAAGACAAGCTGATTACAGCCATGGCTCTCTGGAGTAAGTCCAGCTGGTACACGGCCATCCTGAACTGAGGTACACAAACTGGATCCAGGACTCCACCTGAGGCCCAAATAAAGTGAGAAATCCTGTGGGAACAAGATGGCACAGGGTACCCACAAAAGCTCCAGTATTAGCCACATAGTGTTCTGGGATTGTCATTTAGCATTGCATCACTACCCAGGTTCCTTAAGATCTGACTAGTGCTCTAAGGTCCAGACTTGACCCAGAAGATCCTAGAGAAAAGGAAATGCTTTCAGTGCTTTTAGTCATTAATAACTTGGCTTCAGTTTGTTAGGTAAAATGTTCAAAGGCCTCAGAATAAACCGTCTTTCAGGCAATCTCCAGAAATGTACCTTTCTCTTCGTGGAACAGACCCAAAGACTTCACAGTTTGTACGATCTTCAGTGGAAAGCCATTTGCCTACCCCTTCAATCTCTGAAACAACAGCTGCACTGCAGTGATCCAAAATGAATCGAACATTCTGCACCAAAATATAGGACTACTGAATTAAGAGTTTCTGTAAAATTCAATAAGCATATTACATAAAAATAATAAAAAATTTCTTCTTTTTCTTTTTGCACACCATCAAGCAAAAAAGGTTGGAGCTTTTTTCTGTTCTCTTTTCCACTTACAATAACCAGTAAAGCCAAAATGGACCCATTTAACAAAAGGCGGCACTTAATTCTGCATTCAATTTATGCTTTTGAGTAGCTCAGCCACTTGCACAAAAACAATAATTGCATTTGCAAATAAACAATTATCTACTTTTTTGTGCATAGTTAATCAATTTCATTGTCCGAATGTATAAATTGTGCAAATTACAACCAAGCCTTTATGCACATTCCACGTGTGCTGCAAAGCTTAGAAAACAGGAAGAGATTCCTCTGATCCCAAAATATGGATCACAACATTGGCAGATTTGGAATTGACAATTCTATCTTCCCAATGCTTGTATTATTCATCAAATCTACAAGCACAGAATAAAACATATAATTGCGCAGCCTGTTTTTTTTATATTTCCGGTTTTGCACAAGAAAATAAATGTTATTGGAAATACAAACATCCTGATGCAGGTAGAAGGGGAGGCGGGGAATGGGTATCAAATAGCTGACCTGACCACTAGTTCTGACTTCCAGCTGATGCCACTTTTTGTCTGCTACATTCAGGTGACTTGGAAACTGCATCATCACAAAACCTGAGCCATGGCTCATCTTCAGCACAGGAATGCCATTGGAGAGCTCTAATACAAAATGAACAAGAACTTAAATTCAGTTATGAGAATCTTTCCATTTTGGATATGTTAGCAGTTAGTGAATGCACTGATTTAATGGTTATTTACCTAAAGTGGGGCTCCCAACAGAAATAGCTAGAATTATACTCTATGACCTCTATTATGCAGAAATACTCATTGAACATAGTATTTATTTCTATGCTTGAGACTGTGCCATTTCTCCATCAAAACACTGAAACCAATTCTGGATGAGGAATCTGCAGGTTTGTAGAGCTGTAAAGCAATTAACACAATAAACAACTGAATCGCTGAGGTGAGCAGCTCGAGAGCGACCGCCTTCAACACCAGAGCAGGGGGAAGCTCAGCGCCCAGGTGCCTCAGCTCAGACGGCGACAGCCACCGAGGAAGCCCCAAGCTCTCGACAGGCCTTGCCCGGGAGCCGGCAGCTCAGCTGACGCGATCAGCTGACTCACAGGGGGCGGAGCCAGGAGGAG
>WYDI02013583.1:0-27761 GCA_009867235.2 Psittacus erithacus
AGCAACTAAAAACATCGGTGTTATCAGCACTGTTCCCAGGCTGAAAGTCAAAAACACAGCACTGCACCAGCTACTAAAAAGGAAAAAAATGACTTCTACTGCTGAACCAGGACATATGTGAGTGAAAAAGAAATAAGAATGAAAATGTAGACAGAAAGCTTGGAGCTAGATGAGCTGAAAGAGTCAAATTTGAAAGTTTAATAAAAGGTTGTCTTTTATGACTTCATATGATAGCTCATTTAGGGATCTGAGAAGTTCTATATAAAATCCTTGAAAGTTTTACTGCTCTGAGATTATAATGAGAAAGGTCTACAAAATAAGATTGGGAAAAAGTTTGGATAATACAGAGGATCCCAGTGTAATTATATTATAGATCAAAATATGAAGTAAAAAAAAAAAAAAATCACAACATTATGAAGGTAGATAATACATCCTTAACGTGCCTGAAAATAAGGCTGAAGAAAAAGACAGGATTCTAGTTTGAGAGTGATCTGAACTGTTACACACCTTCTCTTCTGTGGTATCTGGAAACACGTGCTCTGTACTCTAGCAAAGTTCCTGTTATTAGCCTGTAAATATATCAGAATATACAGATCATCTACTTTTTTTTTAATTGCCTCAGTCCCTAAGATTACCCAGATTCTGTCATGTGATGTTTGATTTCATTCCATATTACTGATGCATCCCATCAATGCAGTTCATTAGCACATTCTATGCCCCCAAAGGGCATTTTTTTGCCCTTTGGAGGCATAGTCACTAGTAAAAACACTTAACATTTTCCAAAATACATTGTGAAGAACTGCACGGGAGCCCACCAGTACTCAGACATTTTCAGCACAACCTATTTGATCTCCTTTTTGATTAGTTCCTTATCCACTTTACAGTCCAGCTTCTGATCCTCAACTTCACTATTTTAACCAGTCATGTCCCATGAAATAGAATTCTGAAACCCAGAGAGATTGTATCTGTCATGCTTTCCTTGTAAAGTGAATAACTTCCCTGTCAAAGAAAGACACCAGGATCATTAGCATGATCGATTTCTGAAGAAATTATGTAACTTTTACTGTCATTTGCATTTCTGCCTGTGTCATCTGCAGAGATTTCTATATGGGTAGGATAAATATTGATCTTGAAAATGCAGCATGAAAAACTACATCAATAAATTATAAAAAGAGGAATTAAGAATCTCTTTGAAGAGATGCAAGATTTACTTGTAGACAAGTGGTTGTGACACAAGCCTCATTCTGGCTTTTGTGTATCCAGAGTTGCCCCTTGAGAGTAGCTTGGAATTGTTTTTGGAGTCCAGTCAAACAATACGTCAGGAAACCTGATCTCAGTGGGTCTTTTTTTTTTTTGATGACAGCATGCAGTAAAAAGAGTTTTCTGAAGCGCTGATTTCAGAGCTGACACTGCTTGCTGGCAAACTAGTGGTATATGGAGACATGAATTTCAGATTAACGCAAATGCTAAACCTAATGCTGTAAATAAGAAAGGCCTGCCAGTCACTGCCTCTTTTATGCTGGCACAATTTATTCTGTAGATTTCAGTTTTAGCATTATCATCTAGTGAGGATGCAATTAATTAGTAGTGGATCCTAAAAAAGAAGCTCATGGGAATGAGAAAAATTACTCTAACAGAAGAGATTTACAGCCCATTTCATTATGTATATCCTAAGGCTGTATCATTTTTTGTGCAATTTTCTGCACTGGCCTGTCCACTGTCATTCCTGGAAGCAGGTCTTCTAAAAGGTGGCACTTCAAAAAATGTGGTATATTTTTAATTAAAATGACTGATACTAATTTCTGTGAGCATTCAGTGCATTATCAAGAATTATCTATAATAGTCAAAATCTGTGATATTGCAGTAAGGGTGTTCATTCTCCCATGGTGATATGCATTTTCCCCATAATTTCATTGGATCCTCTGCTGAAACAGCAAGTGACATTGTAAACTTCATTTGGAAGTGGCAATATCTACCTTTAGTATGCTTTAAAAATTAGGAGAAAATTGCCTATTAGTTTCTAGTTATGATCTGGTGTTACATTTTTACAGAGAGATGGAAAGATTTCTTCTTATTTTTACATATCTTCTTCTATTTATTTTATTATTGAAGCTTACTTACTTCTAAAGAGAAAGCATTTCACATTTCTGTGCCAGAAGAAGCATAAGAATTATACATATCAAAAGAGTGCCTTGACTGCAGGTATAATTTCTTAAATGTTTAAGCCCCTGTTATCTCCTCCAACACAAAGCTATTGAGAGCTGAGCTCCTGAAGCCTTTCCACTGGGCTAACAGCAATTAATAGTGTGGGTGTTTCAAGGGTCATATTCCTTTCTCATTCAGGATTGTGTAGTCTGCATTGCATAGATTCACACAGAGAATATATGCACAGAATTGTAATATCCTTTTGCATTTAAAGATGAAGTTCATGAAACATATTAGGTAGATTCTTCAGGTATTCCTCATTTGGTATTTAACAGTGAGAAATGAGGCAGCAAAGATGTGGCTGATGTACACCCATCCTGGCTTGATCGTACAGCCGAATGGCTGCAAATATTCATGTCACCATCACTGATCATTTGCAGCTTTCAGAAAGTCTGAAATCATAGACCTCAGAAACAGTTACTGTTCACAAAAGCATACAACAGTTGAGGCTAGCTCTCTGGAGATGTCTAGTCCAACCCACTCTCCTTAGAGTAGACTGAGCTACAGAAATAGGTTGTTCAGCTCTGCATCCAGTTAAATGTTGAATATGTCCAGGGATGGAGACTCCACAACCTCTCAGAGAAACCTATTCTATTGTTTGGCTGCTTGCACACTGAAAAAGCTTTTTTTCCTAAACAGAATTTTCTGTGGTTTGCTATGTGACCATTGCCTGCTGTGGTATGGAATACCCCTTTGGCTGGTTTGGGTCAGGTGTCACTGCTTCTTCCCGGCTTCTCATGCCCCTCCTCACTGGCAGGCCATGAGACTGAAAAGTCCTTGACTGGAGTAAACATTACTTAGCAACAACTAAAAACATCAGTGTGTTATCAGCACACAACTTTAGTTCTCAAACTAAAGTTGAAAGCACAGCACTGCACTAGCTACTAAGAAGGAGAAAAATGATTGCTACTGCTGAACCCAGGACATCCTGTCACTGGACATGACTGAGAAGAGTCTAGCTCTATCTGAAGCATCCCCTATAAGATATTTATACATACTGATAAGATCCCCCTCTCAAACCTTCAATTCTCCAAGCTAAAAAGTCCTGGCTTTCTCAGCTTTATCTCGTATGGCAGATACTCCAACCCCTTAATCAGACCTTAGCTGGGCTTAGTCCAGTAGGTACACATCTCTCTTTTGCTGGGGAGCCCAGAACTGGACATGACACTCCAGCTGTTGTCTCATCGATGCTCAGGAAGAATCACCCCCCCCAACATCCTGCTCAGACTCAGCATTTCATCTCCTACCAGCGCACTGACACTGTTCTGTAGTTGACAATCAGAGAAGGAGCTTTTCTCCTGGCAGGCTTCATCATCCTGGTAGTCTCCATTTCTGAATTCAGTAAGCACAGACCCTTTCTGCCCCTCCTTTGGAACAGCTCCTCTACTTGGTGATGTGGATGCTTCCCAGCACACACCTCCTGCATGCAGGGAGCCCATTGTCCCCTGCCCCAGCTTCAGCAAAAGGCCTGCAGAGAGGCATCCTCCCTTGGGAGCTTGCTCTGAGCCTCTGCCATACTGGGGTAGTTGCTCAGGTGCGTGCTGAGGACACACTCTGTAGTACACCACCACAACTGCTAAGCACATGAACGCTTCCCTCAGCAGCAGGGATTCTAGCCAGCTTTTGTGCACCATCATTAAAAACGAACTGTGCTCTGGGCTACACATGCCTCTCCCAGAACCTGCTGAATGCGTGCTTGGCTCTCCCTGCTCAGTCAGCTTGAAGCTCAGAGAACCCTTTGATCAAGATCAGCTTCATTAGAAACTGCTGGGAGTCTCAACCTCCCTACAAGTGCCTTTCCCCAGTGCAGCAGGCACCTTGCCAGTCTTCCAGGAGTTCCCCAGAGTCACTGGCCACACCAGAGACTTCACAGGTCTACAAGCAGAGCCCTGAAAATGCTGAGCAAGCTGTTGTATGTGTTGCCTCCCTCTGTTAGTTGTGTTCTGCTTGGACATTCCTGTTCCTTTGGATTTTTTTACTCCAAGAATAGGTTTAAGGGGAAAAAATCTGCATTTCTCTTTGTATCCGGTTTAGGGTTCTTCTATTGCTGCAATATTTATTGGAGTTTTGAATGCATAAGAAGTGGACTTGGTAAGTATTACCTTTACAATTTGCAGGACATTCTTAAATGGGCTTTTATTTACATGGAATCGAACTAATTCATTCTTCACCTCTTTACTGACAAGGCTAAAGGTATTAGTCTACAGAAACAATCAGATAATATGTGTAAACATATCCTTATTTTTACCTATGATATGCTCCTAATGAAATGGTATATGGTATAGGAGTGTTAAAATATTATCACGATAATTTATTTCACCTGGTAAATCTTTTAGTGGTCTTGGGAGAAAATTAATTTCAAACATTTCTTATGGAATATCAAATAACATCAAGTCAGATTTAAAAATCAAGGTTATAATCTTCCATTAGGCAAGTACTTAAGAATCTCCTTAACACATAAAATTGCAGTTAACAAGCAAGTCATCTCTTGACATGCTGAATTTAGTGACACTATCCATGTGAAGTTATGCATGTGCCTAACTGTTTTGTTGGCAGCCACCTTAATGCGACTGTAAGTAGCACTCAGCTGGCAGAAATGTGATAAAGATGCATTTTAAGCTCAATAACTACTCTTGAAAACAAATCGAAATAACTGGCAATATGAGAAGCTTCTTGGAAGTAATGATCTCAACATCTTTACTTTCAAGAAGATTTAAAAGATGTATGTATAAACAATACAGATGAGATATAAGTGCAGGAGATCATTATATGATTTCAGTTGACAAAGGCATAAGCTTCTAAAAGGTTATCTGCTATGAATTTACAGCTGAAGGACTTTGTATGGAGTTAAAAATATACCCTTTTATTAACTTACTTGAAGAAATGGGGTTCAGGAATGACAGGTGCTGATCACTAGACAGAATTGTACTCATTTGCTCTTGAAGGACAATGAGTTTTCTGTAGTCAGACCCATTGAAAGGATAAGACCTGAACACAGAGCTCAACAAAAGAAGGGACAAAAACTAACAGTAGCTGTAAATCACTGTTTGTACTTTGACCAGCCGGCCTTGTGGTTCTTTACTGTGGCACTAGCAGTGCAGTGAAGATGTGACAGTTTCAGAAGTTCTTGGATATCACTGTTATCTGAAGGAATGAAGACTAAATCTTCTGAGAGGGAAGGACATGGTCCCTGTTGCAGGGAGAACATCAAACTGACATCTTCTCCAAAATGCTCAGTATTTGCTCTGGTTTTATAACTACTTAATAACAATTCTAATGTAGAAAGTCACCTAAAATCCATTTTAAAAAAACGAAAAAAGAAAGACATAATTTAATTAAAAATTCCTATTGATCTTAGATGCGTGCTTTTCAGCCTTAAGCTCTAATGCAGAACTAAATCATTACCTGTGTAGACTGACATATTTCTCCTGGGCTCGCATCAGTCAGAGAGGTGTTTGAGTTAGCAGTGTGGTTATGACTGAAATTTTATTCAGAATCACTTTTTAAACTTGTCAGACAGGTTTCTGCAGGTTGTGATTTGAAAAGTGAAACATCTCTGTTTCCATTCCAGATACATTATACTATGAGTTTTACGTATTTGGGAGAAAACAAAAACAAAACAAAACAAAAACCAGACAACAACAACAACAACAACAACAAGCTAAAAATAATAAAAAACCAAAACCAAAAACAACAAAAAAAAACCCCACCCAAACCAAAAACAACAACAACAACAACAACAACAAAAAAAAACACAAAAAAACCCAAACAAACAAGTTTTGGTTTCAGTTTGCTGGTGGTGGTTTTTGGCTTTGTTTGCTTGATTAGTAGGTTGGTTTGGGGTTCTCTTTTTGTTTCTTTTGGGTTTTTTTCTTTTGTTTGTTTTTAATGGAACAATAAGCTTCTACTTGTGTAGTGACAGATAATTAGCAATTAGTGTAGGATCATAAAGATGGAATAAATTAATTTGGAAGTGATTTTGAAAAGTTATTGGTTCTATCCTCCTGCCAAAGGCAGGATTAACTGTACTGTTGTCACTTCTGACAGATGCTTGTTCAGCCTGTTCTTGAAAAAAGTATGCTAGAGAGATTTCACAGCCCTTGCAGGCAAACCATTGCTTCACTGCCTTCTGCTAGAGTTTTTCCGTAGGTTTAACTTTTAAGTCTTCATTCTTGTAAATGAAAATTGTTATTCCATGTTTTAGGATCATGATCTATAAATTTTCAGCTCACATCCACAGTTGACAAGAATGAAGCTTTTTTCTTTCCTAGCTTTTTACTTTTTTTAATATTATCATATTGCCCCTGTCTTTTCTTCTCTGGACTAAACAGATCCAATTCCTTTAACACTTATATTTTCATTTCTTATTCTCTCTTCTGAAGCTTCTCTTGCTGTTTCACTCCTTCCTAAAATGCTAGTATTCCAGCTAACATCTTGCAAGCGTTGAATGGAATGGAAAAGCATTTTAAAAATAACCTATCCATACATCCCAAAATGCTATTTTTACAAAAATATTGTCATGTTCAGCTTGTGACAGTCACTGATACTAATGGGATACTATTGCTCTCTACCAGTGGTTTCCATTCTGCAAGGGTATGGTTAATTTTTCTGCCATGAAATGCAGATTATCCCCTTATTTGTACAGAATTTTCTTCAGATTTCTTAAATTTTGAGATAATTTTGATCTAGTGTATTTGCAGCTCGCTCAGCCTGGTGTTGTCTTCCAGGCGTAAAAACCATACTTCTGATTTACTTATTTAAACCGTTAAAGAAAATACAGAATGTGCTCAGACCACTGCGGAACAGTTCTGCAAACTCTTGTCCAGCCTGACAGTCTGTTAATAACAACTGTTAATAACAACACTTGGTAGTAATTCCGTCCAGATAGTGTTTCCCTAGTTTGCTTATCAAAATGTCGCGCGAGAATGCAGATAGATGACAGTGTGACTCCTTTTTCTCTATCGAAAAGGCCTACTATGCTCTCATGAAAAAAAAAAAGATTATTAGATTATTTTGACGTGACTTATTCTTGATGAATCCACTGTCACGGTTACTCACCTTTTATCTTTTTTATCTTGTAAATGCTCAGACACAGATTATTTGTTCAACCACTTTTTAGGAACAGAAATAGAGCTAATCGGCCTTGAATTTTGTGTCTTTTCCCTCCTTCTCATACCCTAAGACAAGAACCATGTTTATTTAACTCCACTTTCTTTGAATTTTATCTTCCTTTGGTCCTTATTAAGAATATTGTCTCTTAATAAGCGTCATTCATTAAAAAATGTTAAAAAGAATAAAATTTGTGAGACCAGACATTGTTTGAAATGCATTAATTGAAGCAAAAACCCCATTTTATTTCTAGTTCTCTACATTTTGACTTCTAGAAATGTGGATATATATTGGAGCCATGAACTAATGCATTATTTTAAATAGCACATTGCTATCATATCATATGATAAATGATTTGGGAAATCTTAGAATCAATTTAGAACAATATAATATTTATAAGGTTAAGAATTATGAAAGATACCTGTCCTGGGTTCAGCAGTAGCAGTCATTTTTCTCCTTCTTAGTAGCTGGTGCAGTGCTGTGTTTCTGACTTTCAATCTGGGAACAGTGCTGATAATACCGATGTTTTTAGTTACTGCTTAGAATGTTTAGACTGACCTAGGATTTTCTGAGTCTCATGCTCTGCCCAGGGAGGAGGGGAAGCCGGGAGGAAGCAGACACAGGACACCTGACCCAAACTAACCAAAGGGGTATTCCATACCGCAGCACGTCATGCCCAGGATGTAAATTGGGAGTTACCCAGAAGGGCTAGCTCTCTGCTTGGTCAGCAGGTGGTAAGCGGTTGTATTCTCTTCCCTTGTTATTTCCGTTATTATTGGTGGTAGCAGCAGTGGTTTGTGTTACTGGCCTGTTCTTATCTCAACCCATGGGAGTTACCTTGTGTCGATTCTCCTCCCCATCCCTCTGGGAGTGGGGAGGGGGGGAGGACAGGCTCGGGGGGGGGAGCGAGCAGGGTACATGGTTTTCTAATTTACGACTAAGCTTAAGCCACGACAATACCATAAGAGGGCCAAAACAGAAGTGCTCAAAATTTGCAATATTGAGTGACATTTAGGGAATGATTTTTAAAAGACCAGAAACATCTGCTGTTCTTATAAAACTGACATTAAATTCCTTCTTGTGACCAACAGTTTTGAAAAACATTCTGTGAGGAAAACTTTTCTTCTCCTTCCTTTCCAGAAAATTTCAGTGCTGATTTGCCTTTTAGATTCCCTACAGAGAGCTTCCAAAGTATTCATATTTAGCACTGATAAGTGGATAACACAGAAGAATCATAGGCCCAGCAATGACCAGCTGATCCCTACGAGCTCATATTTCTTTATGACATCAATAAAAAAATCAATATTTGTTGAATAAGCAAGTATTTTATGGGTAAAGTGCTCTCCAAAGTTTAATCTTTTGATAGCATTAAGAGAACAAACTGCAAATATTAAGTGTATTCATCAGTAAATAAAACAAAAAAAAAGGCACGATTGATAGCGCTTATTCTCAAAGTACGGTAAGTTAGAAAGGGGTGAAATGAAATGAGTGACATCTGTACAGCACTGTCTTCCTGTATCTCTACAGTGTCAGCTCTCCCCAAGTAACTTTTAAACACATATTCACTACAGTCTTCCAACTGGAAGTTAATAGAACTGAGAAATGGGATTTCAACCACCATTCTGTTTCCTTGCTCTTTTTCAACCATGACGTTAAACAATAGTTAGAGGTAAATCGATAGAGGTAAATCGATAAATCTAAATGATTATATGAATGCATTCCATCAAAAACCTGTCTAATTTATAAAAAAAACCCTGACCCAAAACAATGAGAAAAAAAAAAGCAAGCAACAAACCCCAAACCAACCTGCATAATTGACATCTTTTTATTCTAAATCTCATTTTATTCTAAATTTCCTTATTAGTTGCTTTTCACTATTGTAAGTCCTGTGTTGGTAACTTCTCATATTTTTGTCGTTTCATATTGTTCTAAAAGAGAAAATGAAATTGGAAAAGGAAAAAAAAAGAGAGAAAAGAAAAAAATGTTATTATATTCAATTTTATAATTGGTGAGATTAAACTCATTAAAACCCAATACCCTTGTCAGAACCACTTTAAGTTACATATTCAGAACTTTTCTGGCATAGGAATTTTAATGCAGAAGACGAAACTCTAAATGTGCATGTACACGTGTGAGAAGGAGGGGAGGGAGAGGAAGTGAAGTGACATAAATACATAATTTTAACAAAATTCATCATAGCTGAAGAGAGGTAAATGTTCTTGTTCATAGTGGCATTTTTATCTATCTAGGTTGTGTTTGACGAGCATTTCCTGTAAGCATATAACATGAAGAGTTTGGAATGTGAATTATTATGACTGAGTTCTTTGTGAAACCATCCATGTGAAATGTTTGCTAAGCTGTCACCCTGATATTACTGATGCACTAGCAACTACAATTCAGGACTGCTGCAATCTGCAGTAGTCTGTTTTTAAATACTCTATTCTGTAACTCATTTTCATCCTGACGTTTTTCTCTAAAAGTTATAAACCTCCTATCTCTTCAAAGGGGGGATTAAACAGAAAACAAAAAAGAAATGAAACCTGGTTTAATTGCAGGGCTGAAAATTGCTTTGGATGGTTTTCAGAGCAGCAAATTATTCTTGGGCTGAGGTTTTAAGAGAGTTTGTATATATTCAGACTTTTTTGGCAGAAATTATTAAAGTAAAGTAACCTTGGATTTCTGTCGAAAGCACTTTACAACAGGTTCAGTTTTGTTGAGCTGCTTTCACCATAAATATTGCATTTGTACTTCTAAAAATGCTGGCTTGCTGAAAATGTACATAGATGAGATTTTAAGGCTTGTGTCTCAAGCAAAAAATTAAAATGCAAGTATTTGCATAAACCTTTACTCATCACCAGAATCATAGATGTGAGAGGTAGGCCTACTGGATTCTTATGTGTATTACAGTAATGAAAACCAGTCCTTTACTGTTAATAGTTGAAATTTTATTAGAGTCCTTTCTACATACCATGTACAAAAGTGGTCTAAAAAAACCCCCAAACCAAAACATGTTTTGAAGGGATTAGGAGCATGTGTTCAGTGTGTATGCCAGGGCTTAATCTCCCTAAATGTTTAAAGAACAGCAACAAAAGCCAAATCCCTTTTCTGCTGAAGCTAACAGATAAACAAGAGTGAATACATCCATACTTTCAAGAGAAGGAATAACCCTATTTTCCCAATAACAAATGGCTTTGCATATTAATAGGTAGACTACTGCCAGCCTGCTGGAGGTGAGGAGGGATTAGCATCAATATGTGTTTGAGCATTGCTGAGACTTCAGTGCAGGAGGTTCTTAATTCTAATGTAGCCACTGTCAGACTCACCCTTGCCAGCCATGGACTGAATTTTTTTACTCCTACCTAATTCATAGTAAATGTCAGGGTCTTGTAATACAAGCATAGGAAAAAAGCACCCTCAACACTGAGTTAGCATCAGACCTGTTTTTAAAAGGCGATTTCAGTCTGCCCATACCGGTACGCATCTTGCTCTTTCATTGCCATGAAAACTACTTCTCAATAAATTTTCCGGTCTGCCTTATGCTTCTTCACAAAAACAGTATTGTCTCTTGTTTCCTTCTTTCTGGCTAGTCAAAATAAGCTTACTTTTTGAATGATTTAGGAGCTATTTGTTTCAGTTGCTTCTTTTGAGAGAAAAAGAAAAAAAAAGTTCATAAACCCTAGTACACTAATTATGCACCACATAAATAAGGCTATATTGATACCACAACATTTCTGCTGATCTCTGTTCTTTAGCTCCTGGGTAGTGTTTTATCTGAAGAGTGAGCGACCTAAAAACTTCTAGTCTGTGCTAGCTTTACTATTGTGCTGAGAATAATGAAATTTGGTGGGCTTATAGAAACTAAAGCTGTTAGGGTATTAAGCTATCATTGTAGCTTACATCTTTTGAAAATAACTCATTAATTAGATTTCACTGGTTCAATATAGAGTCTCAAATAGACAGATGTGAATAAGAGCCCTAAGGCTCCTGTCTTAGAACAAGTTTTCATTTTGTTTTACAAGGCATCTCAGTTTTCAGCGCTGCAAGAGCAGCCCTTGCCTAACCTTGCTGCGAAAATATAAGTTCCATTTCCCCAGGATGTTTTGGGATAGTCAGAATTCTCAAGCAGGATGTGTGAGGGAGGTTAAAAGAGCAATGACAAAACCCTTTTCAACTTTATAATGCTAATTTTTTTTAACTTTAGCTCTTGCATAATTGCAGCTGTTTTGACCATGTTTTCATCATCAAAACTTCATGTGAAAACTTCCCAGGGATTGGAGATGGATAAAAATAAGGGAAGGGGGTGGGGTGGGAAAAAAGCAGGATGGACAGATAAACAGTAACTCTCTGACTGCAATATGTATGGCTCAGGGAAAGGACTTGAACTGATGATGTCCTGTGATGTCCTAACATTTGTGCTGCTGGTCTTCTGAAAAATCCACAACCCCTTAAAACTGTTTCAGTTTTGTGATACATGTACTGTTGGAATCAAACATACTTTCATAAAATTTATCTTGTTTTAGCCAGGCCTACTGTCAGAGTCATTAATCCTCAATGCTATAGTAAAGACTATGCTTAGGTCAGTGCAGCAACAAAACAAACTTAATTTAACTAGAAATTTACACAGTATTTGATAGAAATGTGTACTCTGTTATAACAGCCCTTTTTACTCCTCAAAATACTGTGGCACTGCATTAACGTTACATTAGAATTTCTAGTATAATTTTGAACATGATCAAAGGTCTTCATGTGCAGCTTGAACAGCACTAATGGTCACATTGGTGGGGTAAATCTCCCCCCCCACACCCCTCACCCAATCTAAATTAATAAATGGAGAATGCAGTTGTTTAACTACTGAGTTTTACAGAAAATTGGGTTCTAATTAAAAAGTAATTACTAAAGATGTGCAACACTTGGTTGTGTTTATGAAACTGAAAGAAGTAATTCTTCACTAAAGAAAAAATTTGACTGAAAGCACAAAACATATTTTGTGATGGGGAGCTGAGTCTGTGTTCATGTGAAGCCCCTGGTACAGTTTTCTGGCCTGCTGTAGCATGTTGAGATGCCTCATATCATTTATGTTACACTGCATAAAAGAACAACACTGAGAAAAATGGGTATCATCATCTTCAGTTCAGAAATTCAACATAACAGGAAATATCTAAAGCAATCTTTGGTGGGGGGAATCAAGTTATTTTCCCCCTACTTAGAAAGCAGCTTCACTGCTTTTGTATGAGGTATGTGGCTTGCCAAGCACTCCATTAACATTTTAATGTTTGTATGTGGCTGATGTCATGCTGTTGTAATTCTGTACTTCTCATATTTATACTTTCCTTCTGTTGTCTTTTTGAACATTCTCATGAGCATTTGCACATTCTCATCCATCCACACAGCACTGTGCATTTGTGCATTATTTGTATACTAGCAATCTCCATTTGTGCAATGATATTAATACTTGGAAGCAAAAATTTGTTTCTCGGGGTGCAAGTGGCACTTTCAGATCAAATAGAAAATCCAACTTTGGTCGTATTTCTAAAATTGTGTCTTGTCTTGTGTGGTCTTTCGGGTTTGATTTTCATGGGCTGTGTTTTCACTTTGTTTCTGTAAAACTGCTTCTTTTCACTTAGAAAAATTCATCTGATTTTTTGGCCTTGCAGGAATTCACATTTGAGAATTGCTGTGTGTTGCTCAGGAGAGTGACACACTCAAGTTTGCAGGTGCTTGTGAATGCTTTTTGTTTGCAGAGATGCATCCCACAAGATCTGTGTTCTTAAATATTGAGACTGTTAACTGAGCAACCTTTGTCTTTAGAGGTGTTTAGCAACAAATAAGTAACTGCACTTGCAAAGTGGGAAATTAAGATATTTTCCCAAAAATCTTAATGGATTATAGGGATTATTAGATTCAGTAGTGAAAAAATGAAGTTTTTATTATTTATTTAACTGTTCTGTTTCCTATCTAAATCTATGCATTCCAAAATTTTGCCCTGGGGCTGAAAAACATATAACTGGCCTAATTCTGATCATATAAATCTAAACCTGAAGTGATATTATTCAAGTCAGATCTAGATCTTCAGGATGCCATAGGTACTACATCTGACCATTTGTCTTCAAGAGAGATTAAATTAATTGCATCTGTTTTAATTGATCTTAGTCTCTTTTTTGTTTAGAAAAGCGCTTGGGTAGAAATTGTGTGTTGTCAAGTCATAGACCTGATTAATGCCATTAATTCACCACACGAAAGTAAAAACCCAGTGTCACAGACAGGAAAAAAGATCTCACTAGAGTAATTATGCAGTATTTTAAAAACCAAACTGAAAACTGTAGCAGCCATAGATTGCATAAGTATCATAAGTAATGAAGAAAGGGATATTATGACAAACTTATGTTGAGAATGGCAATGAAGATAACTGCATGAATGACTACTCACTATCTGAGACTGAAGTTTAAGTTCAGAAATTAGCAATCTCTGAAGAAAACGCAGCCAGTGCACATTTCACTTGGTTTTTTTCCAGACATGAGACTGTCTTTTATCTTGGCAGCTGCTTGCTGATAAGTTACACCCACTTTTTGCTAACATATGTCAGTATGATAGTATGTTAGTATAAAGTCTTACTGGTGGCTTAGTGAGGTCAGTCTGGCAGTGAGCAGTCCACAGCAGAGGTGTGAAATAGCTGCTGGTGCTAACAACTTTGTCAGTGGGCTTTGTTTGAACTGAGGTGGACATGAAAATGTGTGTAGATTTGCTTCTGAGCTGACGCTAGCATAAATCAAAAGTATATTTACTGAAATCAATATGGTTATAGCAACATATTGTCAGTGTTGCTTGTTACAGGACTGTAGGGCCTGACCTTGTCCTATTTCTGCTGCTGATTTCAGTGAGAATGATGCCTGCACAAACCTAATTTACTAGTTTTCTCCCTGATCTATTTATATACTGTTTTTGTCATTACGTTTTAATAAAGACTGCCAGGGTCTCCAAGATGCACATTTCTATGGAGAGAAGTGTTATGATAATTTACTTTCCTCATCTATGTGATGTTAGCAAAGCTCACAAAGGAAGTGGATAAGCATTTTTTTCTTGCTAATGAGCAGTTTTGATACAGAAATGCCCAAACTGATATGCAATCACTGTAAATTGGCTGTAGTCTCTGATATACAAATTAATGACAGTTTTGATAGATGCATTTTTTTATTCAGAGTGATAATGAATTTAATGACCTAAGATCATATTTTGGGCACCTTGATTCCTATAAATCAAAGAATTTATAGAGGTTTGAATTCTGTAAGTCCTTTGTAAAAAGTAGTTGCCATGTGACGTAGTAGATGCTGGTGATGGTGTAGAATATTATTTATCAATAATATTCCTTTTGAAATTATGATATTTCCTTGGAAAATGTGAGATTTTATATACTTCTCCGGGCATCACAGTGAGTTCCAAGCTACAGTAATAAGAGGACAGAGTCTTCTTACTTTGGTTCTTTTGTTTCCTCCTGACTACTAATAGTATCTTCCTGTTTCCTGGTAGCTGCTTCCTTGCCCAAATAATAACTGAAATGACATTAAAATCAGGATCAATACTTGCAGTTGTGTTTTCTTCCTGTCTTCTAAGGTATCTCTTTATCTGAATTTTATCTCCCAGTAATAGACTAATGTGCATTTTGGGCTGTTCTGCTTTCCTAAATGCTGAAAATAAACATCCTGGGAAATTTTAAAGAATGTAAGGTTAATACAGATAATATTTATACTGGCAGTTGTGATGCAGTTTTGTTACGAGTTTTTATTCTGCTTTGGCTCATTCATGTGCTGCTATCCAAGGCAGTATCAAATGCAGTGTGAAATTTTAAGTGTTATAAAACCAGATCAATATGTGGATAGTATATCTAATCAGTAGTTATTTTCCCATATGATCTAAATGTGTAATAAAATCAGAGTGGTAAACTTACAGATACTTTCTATGCTACTATCAATGACTTTTCCCTTTGTAGTGTTCAAATACAAGTGTCAGAAAATAATGAGGCTAATCCTCAAGAAGTAGTTTAGCCCATTCTTCTACAGCTGGGCATAGAAAATGTGTTTAAAAATCTGGCAATACCACAACCTTTCTCAAGCAGTTAAGTTTTTTAATTAACTAGCATCACAACATGTTTATAAACCATCCCCCTCTTTTCTCTCAGCCTGCATTTACAATCTTCTACTACTCAAGCCAGAAGAACTGATACCTATAACCCAGTTATTATTCTGGCCAGAAACATTTCATGGTTTTTTGGTAAACGTGTTTTTAAGTTGTTTCCCCTAAAAATTGGCAATCTTCTATTATTGAATATTTAACTCTTTGACCTTGTTTCACAAGCCCACTGTAGCATTACTGTCATTTGGATGTCAAACCTTTTATCACTACCAGCCAGAAGAAGCTTGTTAGAGGCATGCTTAAGGCAGAGCCTTGAAAACTTGCTTTTGCATGGAATATTTTGCTGAAGCCAGAATTAGTTTTCTATTACCCTAAGCAGAGAAAATATGAGAGTTGTTTAAATATAAAAGAACTAATGAGAATGAACAAAAAGGGGAAGAAAGAAGTTTAAGAAAGAATCAAGAACTGACAAAATAAATAAATTTTTAACTTAACTTTGGGAGGTCTAGATTTATCTACTTATACAACTCAGTGCAACATGTAATTGAAATGCAGTAAGATGTTTATTTTAGACAGAAATTTAACCTTATGATTATAGATATGTCTAGTTAAGCAAGGTCAAAAGATGAAACTGCAGCATTCCTTCTTTGCTGGATTCAGGTTACATTGTATTATACTTAACACTAACAATTCAGTTGAGACTTTAAGTATAAATATGAAAACAATTCTGTTATATGCCGCTAGCCTTACTATATCAAATAAAATAAAAATAAAAAATCCCAGAGGAAAAAAAGATCAAACAGAAGTAAATATACGTTCTGATAGCTTGATCGAGGAGGTACTAAAACCACAGCATTGCTCTTTCTTAAAGCTGTACTGGCTCCCTTCTGGGCAGCTCATGTCAAATCTAATGGAATTCCATCCTAAGAGACTGCTTTGCCAATCCTGTCTCTTGCTTTAGCCAGGGCCCTCACATGCCTTTACAGAACTGGATGACACAGAAAAACAGTGAGAGAGGCCTCTAGGGAAACAGAGGGAGCAACTGTATGTAGTCCTGTTGACGTTATTTTGTTGCTTGCCAAAACACTTAGGTTTATTATTGAATTAAATTTTGGTGCCAGATCCTAAGAAATATATATTAGTATGTTATGTTTGCTTTTTCCAGTTCTGCTAAATGGTTAGTATAAAATACATGTTCCCGTAGGATGCTGTAATGATATAAGACCTAATTATGTAGTTATACTCCTGCAATCAGAGTTTAATAAAGTGATCAATTTCATAGACCCTTTTTATAAAGATGACTTGCAATGTGGAAAAATCATAAAATGTTTTGGCAATTACACTTTCCAGCTATATCAATGTCAATAATGCCTGGTAGGTGTAATAGTTCTTACAGCAATGAATGAAGTATAGTTGTCTTTCTTACACTCTTGTGTTTTACCCATGTTTCAGACTAATTCCTTTGTGTTTTAACACACACCCACACCCACCATATTTTATAAACAGATGTAATAATTTATTATACATATATATGCATAATATGATAGTTCACCAGTTTGTGATTTCAGAGCCATGGCAAATAGTTTTATTTAATTTCTTGCACATATCGTGACTCTGAGTCCTATTAACTGGCCTTGAAACTCTTACCTTTAGATTCCTTTTTCAAGTTTGAAAATTTTGTGAGCATATTACCCAGATGTTTTTTCTTAAACACACAACAAGAAAAAGAATCCTGCAAGTCTGCTGACTGGCAGTTCTGAGGTTAAGACAATTATTTGCTGTTAAAACATATCAGAAAACATGCACTCCTGAAATACTGTGATGTAACCTTGCTAAAAGCAGCCCTGAAACTAATCTTTGCTTGGATCCTAAAGGAATTAGGATGCCGTGCCTTCTTAGTAAGTTATGACAGATGTTTAAGTTATTGCCTTCTTAGGGAAAACATTTTCAGTCCATCTGGAGAAAGCAGATAAAGTGAGACCCATTAGAGCAGTACCCCAGTCCTGACTTTTATGTGCAGTAGGCAGTAGGTCTGACTTTAATATTTATAACTGCTTTTTACCCAGGAAAGCCATAAGTCTTCAGACAGGAAAATTTAATTTTTTGATGGGCTAAAAAAGAACATGCATGTATCTCTGTAATGTCAAAGTGAAACCTGATTAATTTACAGATGTGTACAGTAGAAATACATGGTTGTTGAAAAATAGGTCTATGACCACTGGTCCAATTAGATGAAACTAAACTAGGAGAGTTCAACTGTTGATTATATAGGCAATAACAATTGCTTCGTGATTTGCTGGCTGGGCCACATTGCCCAAACTATAAATTTCCTTTTAACATCTGCAACTTTTGCACAAGTATACTAAAAGATGCAGCACCAAGTGTTTTTTGTTACAATAGTAATAGCTTATCAGGAAAGTTTGCCTTTTGATACAAAAATATGTTCTTGGTCCCAAAATGTCTCTTCCTACCTTGAAAAATAGCCTTGGTTTTCAGAAGCAAAGTAAATAGCTGGGGGGAATCCACTAAGCTGAAAAAGAAAAATGGGTAAGAACCATGACGCTGGGATTTTCCATTAATGATTACCAAGACTTGAATTTTTCACACTGTGATAACTTTGAGATAGATGATGAAGGAAAGTCTTTTAAGTGATAAGGAAGATCAGTACATTTGTTCAATTCAAAAGACACTCTTGAAATTATGTCCTCTAAAAAGATATCAGAAGATGTCAGAATATGTTTGAACCTTATCTTCCTGAATGGAAAATAAAATTAATTTGAATAATTCAAATTAGCTGTTTATTTCAAAAGTAATTATAATTATTTTTTGTCTATAGCTATTTCTTTCTTTTTTTTTTTTTTTTTTTTTACTTTTCAGTACATACCCTAAACATTTAAGGCATTAGTTTTGTTTCACCCAACTGTAACTGTACAAAACCAGGCTTTTAGTTTAATTTAGTTATTTAGACTCCTTCAACATTTTATCAAAAATCTAAGAATCTTCAGAGGGGTGATTCACCCACTTGTATTAAAAATCAACTTTAGACTAAGATGAATCACGCTATCTCTTTCCCCTTATTATGTAGTAGTTTGAAATTGCTAAGTTAAGTGTGATAAATCCTACCCATGCTGACCGAGTCCATGCTTTCTGAATAATTCATCATACATACCATACAATTAAAAATGCCTCTTTTAGATTCCAACAGACACATACGTTTGCACAAGGAGAAATGGGGTAGCCCTAAACCTCAGTGAGAATCCCTCTCCCTGGAAGTGTTCAAGGCCAGGTTGGATGGGGCTTTAAACAACCTGATCTAGTGGAAGGTGTCCCTGACTGAGACAGGGGGGTTCGAACTAGATGATCTTTAAGGTCCCTTCCAACCCAAACCACTCAATGATTTTCTGATCCTATCTGTGAGGCAGGTTTCTTCAAAGTGGGCTTTCCTTTGCTCTTTCTAACCTAGGCTGTAACATGTGGGACTTTTTTAATAGATGATCTGTTCACTTTTTCTGGACAATTTTCAAATGAACTAGTAGATTATATTTTATGTTTCCTATTACTTTAATTTTCTTTGTAGGTTATGTTATCTGGTTAAAGAAAAAGTTTTATTATATCAACATTTCCCTATTGCAAGTACAGATAAAGCACATAAAGCAAAGTTAGTTTGTATTTCACATGAAAATCCAAAAATGAGGGCAAACTTAACGATGCTTGGGGGAGTATTTGGTTATGCTTTAACAGAATCAAAAGTATCCTAGTAGTCACTTTGTTAACTGAATGGGCTCATCTATATTTGCTTCCTTTCAGTTGCTATCGTATTATGTATTAGTAGAATCATTACACTGCATGTTATTGTTAATAGCACTTCTCAAGCAAGCAAAAAAATGACTCTATCAGCATATTTGCAGTGTGCTTCTTCTACAACTTTTGGTATAAAAAGCCCCATTTTTCTCACTTTACCAGGGCATTAATTAATTAGTAATTTTCCTTAACTGCTAACATTGTTTAATGATTTATCATCTTTTGTAGGCTTAAGGCAAAATTTACAAAAAATAAGCATCTCTTATAACATCTATTGATGTTTTAGTCAGTGAGCTTGTATTATTTTTTGAACCAAAAAAAATCATACACTTAATGGACATTGAATTTGTCCTAATGAGTAGTGACTGAACTTAAGACTCAAGGAAAATATTCAGCTGAACATCAGCTCATGGGGCGATGGTAAGAAAAGAAATGTGATTCTAGGTGTATAAATAGCAGAATGGAAAGTATAATAAAAAAGTTAAAAATTCAAAGTCTAATGTCTTTGTCATTTGTGGTATTATCACTGGAAGTCATTATCCATTTCTGGTATTAATTCTTTAAAAATGGTATGTGCATATTGCAAAAAGACTAAAAACAGTGTTACAAGACTTTAGCAAGCTTTTTGTTTTTCACAATTAGAAACTCATAAAACATTACCTAATGAAAGGCTAAGAGGTCTTCTGAATTCTTTCTTTTCTCATGAAGGAATAATAAAGAATTTATTTAAATAATAAAGAGTTTTATTCTACTTTTGCAAACACAGCATGATTTGAAAGCTGAAGGCAAACTGAAACTAGAAATACTGTAGTATTTTTAATGTGAAGTTGCTTATATGTTCCTAATGGCAAGAAAGTACTTAGGAAGCAATCAGATAGAAGCTGAAAATGCGATTGCCTGCAGGAAATCATGGAATCTTATCATGCACTGGGAGGGACCTCTAAAGATCATTCAGTTCCAACCCCCTGTTAGGGACATTTTTCACTGAGATGGTTCAAAGCTCCATTCAGCCTGATCCTGAACACTTCCAGGGATGGCAACCTGTTCTAGTGTCTCACCATCCTTATTGTAAAAGTGTTTTCCCTTAAGCAAGATCCAATTCTATCTTGTTTCAGTTTTAAACTGTCGCACCTTGTCCTGTCACTACAAACCTTCTTGAAAAATATTTCTCTTTCTTTCTTATAAGTCCTTTTTATATACAGGAAGACTGCAATAAGGTCTCCCTACAGTCTTCACCAGCCTGAACCACTCCAGCTCTCAGCTTGTCTTCACAGGAGAGGTGCTCCAGCCCTAGGATCAACTTCATGGCCCTCTTCTGGAGTTGCTCCAACAGCAACATGCATGTTTCTGGAAGAAAAAAAATTGGGAAAAAATTAAAGGCATGAACTAACTACACTGAAGTAAAAGTTTTGATACTTTAGATGTGTAAACATCCAGATGTCAGGCTAAAAGTTAAGATGAGAGAAAATAATAAAATGAAATAAGATGAGAGAAAATAAAATAATGAAAGACTTTAAAAGACTTCCAGAATAATTTTCTTGACAAATTCTTTACTGCAGCTTTCTCTTTGCTCTTTCCTCTCACTCAAAGACTTTTGGGTTTTAACCCCATGATTTGTCATTTACAACATAAATACTTGTACAGAAGGCATTAAGATGGAAAAATACGTTAGACCATTCTGTCCTTTTCTTTACAATTTTCCATTTAAGAATTTAAATAATTGGTCTGTGTAGGACAAAAGTTGACTAAATAATTACTCGTAGTCAAATAATGGCTACAAAAACTATGGCGATGTCCATTATAATTTGAATTATTTGGGTTCTAAGCCTTTTTTATCCCCAGCAATTAATATTACCCTAAGTGCATAGTGAAATTTTCTACTCCTCCACTTTCTTTTTATGGTTACCTCAAATTTTATGGTACAATAGCCAGTATTTATTAATTTGTTGTTATTCATTCTGTAGCAGCTATATTTTTCTTTGCCTTCACCTGAAAGCATACAAAAATGCTCACCAGAAATCATTGCTTTCATTTTTAAATTGCAGTCATTTGATTGTTCCTAGAGAACAATTGCTGGTATCAAAAGAAACAATCTTTTTGCCTAGATAAGCTTCTTCTGATGTCAGATTTGATATGCACTGCTAGATGCAAAAAAAAAAGAAAAAAATAAGCTGTGTATGACTTTCCTGTTTCAGTGACTTTGAGACTATCCGCAGATTTGAGTTGTACAGTCATGTTTTGCTATTCTGTGATAGAGTCTACATTGCCAAATGAACTAAAGTTCCTGTTAGAAACTGATTTCTCACAGTTTCTGTTTTCAGACAAACTTCTGATTGAAGATAATGGCTTCATTTATCCATTCTGATGTTTGGGAAATTACAAGTATTCCAAAATATGGGAGGTATCATAGTAAAAGTGTTGAGAGTTTGTCTAGTCCTTGTGTTACTGTTTTCTACGCATCCTGTTCAGCTATGGTCTAAGGCAATGTTTTATCTGTCAAAATTTGTGCAGGTCAATGAACAGGGATGTTAGTCAGGATGTTATAGACTGCATATAATTCTCAGTGATTTTTGTACATACATCTATATGGACTCACTTTCTTCTTTTCTGCAATGAACCTGAAATGCATCCTAGTCTCAGTATAAATCTGTTTTTTAAAGCCCCAGGCAAGGATATTTGTTCTTTCCCCAGTTATTGACATTACAAGAAAAAAAAATCGTTAGCTTATTTGGTAAGCCCTGGGACATGCAGCTGGTGGGTCCCTTATTACATCCACAGATAAAGTCCACAGGACACCTTTGAAATTGCGGTCAGTAACCAAAAGGATGTCTGCCTGCAGAATCCCTTTGCAAAGAGGAAATATCCAGCAAACTTTAACAAACTGTCATTCTGTATTTTGAAGCTTATCTAACTATGATTTATTTGCTTGGCCTTTGTGTGAGTCTTACACAGATTTTTATGTATTTGTTTCTGCAATATTGTACTAAATATGCTGACATTCAAAAATAATATCACAGAAGATTCTTTCCTTGTTTTTTATTAAAAATAATGTATCTGTAATTGATAAAGATGCCTTACATTTGTGTATTTTGCTATTTAAATATTTTCAGCAATTAATATAATTTTCTGCATATAAACCAGACACTAAAATACCAGACACTTGGACTTGGAAAACCAGACCCTTGGATTTCTCAATTATGAATAAAATTATGCATTTATCTTAGAATCATAGAATATTCTGGAAGGGACCTTAAAGGTCACCCAGTTCCAACACCCCATCTTTCACTAGACCAGGTTGTTCAAAGCCCCATCCAGCCTAGCTTTGAACACTCCCAGGGATGAGGCATCCACATTTACCCTAGGCAACCTGTTCCAGTGCCTCACTATCTTCATTACAGAGATTTTTTTCCTAATGTCTAGTCTAAATCTACCCTCTTTCAGTTTAAAGCCATTTTCTCTTGTCCTGTCCCTGCA
The DNA here is from genome assembly GCA_009867235.2 of Psittacus erithacus. Classification (NCBI taxonomy): domain Eukaryota; kingdom Metazoa; phylum Chordata; class Aves; order Psittaciformes; family Psittacidae; genus Psittacus; species Psittacus erithacus. The sequence continues at coordinate 22,717 of WYDI02013583.1, forward strand.
GGCCTGGGTAAAAAGTCTCTCTTCATCTTTCTTATCAAACCCCTTTAATTACTGGAAGATTGCTCTAAGTTCTCCCTAGAACCCTCTCTTCTGGCAGAACAACCTCAGCTCTCAGCCTGTCTTCACAGGAGAGGTGCTCCAGTCCTATGATCATCTTTGTGGCCCTCCTCTGGACTTGCTCCAAAGGGTCCGTGTCCTTCTTATGTTTTCTTTACCTGAAACAGAATTTGTTTGAGCCACTTCTAATAGCTTGCAAAACACCAGGAGAGTAAAACTTGCTTCATTGCTTTTTAATTCTTGCAGAAATACAGCACATGTAACATACTTATTAATATAAAGTGGGTTAATGTTATAGGTCATAACAAGGCAGCTTTAATGATTCATTAATACATTACTCGGGGGAAGTTAAGAGGCCCGATAAATGGAATTTCATGCCTTTGAGCACCAAAGGTGTATAATAATGTTCTGATAACATTTCACACAAAGTGCCTAATGGTACTAAAATTGGTAATGAGTAAATAGCTGAAAGTTTAAATGATGTGTGTAGTTCAGGAACGCTTTCTAAGCTTATTCTGCTTACTCCAAGGTTGGCTTAACCTTTTACATTGTAGTTCGGTTTAGAAATCTAGAGAGTGAGAGTTTGGTTTGTTTGTTTTCTTTTCTGAGGTTTTCAACAATTATGTCTTATTGTGAAAAAAGCCTTACAATGAGGTGCATCTAGCCTTAACCCAACTAACCCAACTTGATTTTTCTTTTGATGTATACAGCTTTATTGTAATTTATTTTATATAACGCATTTTTTAAAAATTCAGAAGCCTTTTAGATTTTGATGGGAAAAAACTAGGAAAAATTTCAATGAAAAGCCACAAAAATATTTTCATTTTAAAAGATTTTAGGTTGATAACTTTCCTCAGAAAAATATTTTTATTTAACTCTATTGTCTATTTAACTCTATATGTCTATTTTTACATTCTGGCTTGACAAGTCATTTGATAGGTATTTCATTATCTTTAAAAATATTTAGAACAGGAGTTTGGGTTTTTTAAATATAAGAACTATTAGAAAAGATGAATTTAACAATAACACATCATAAACTCAAATCTGTTTATGTTATTTATATAGTACTATGAGACTCAGAGATCTTTACAGTTAAAATACATTTCTAACGAGTATTATTTTCTCACCATGACATCAAGCAAGTCTGAAGACAAGCATATAATTATGCACATTAGTATATGCATGACATGACAATTTAAAGAGAAAGGGTGAAATCTGTCCAGCAGAAGTAAATGGCAAAAATTCTTTAGTTGTCAGTGAAGTTTTTGACCTAAAAGAAAGAAATAGTCTATAGAAACACCGGGGGAATATTTAGATAAGCATAATGTGATTAATTACCTAGTACTTGGAGCCTAATGCAACATATCACAGGTGAGATGTATTGCTGCAGGTGGTAAAGACTTCATTTTCATTCATTACTATGCATCACTGATTAGATTTAGGTCACTGTATTAGGAAATGATCCTTATAGACTTAGATGGATAGCATGATGCTCTCTTTGTGGTGTTTTGAATCATTATCCTGCTCTTCTAAATGTTGTTCATTACTTCACATTCTCAGTTCTGGACCAGATGGTGTACAGGTGGATTTTAGGTACCATGCATAGCTTGACTGGAACAAATTAGCATCTTCCTTTATAGAGTTTGTTGTAGCTGTAGGGAACCTGTATAAAAAAGTCTGAAGCCTTTTAGATATGTTGGATTATATCTGTAAAGAAAATCTTCTCAGTAATCTTACAAATAAATATAAGTATCTTTTTGCAAAAAAAAAAAAAAAAAAAAAGAGGGGGGATTTTGTTTATGTTTTTAACTTTGCTTTAATATTTAACGTCTGGACACAAACTGTAAATATGATACTGTGAATAACTCTTGGGCAGATTCTTGAAAGGGTCCTGAATGATTGATCAGAAATTATCTTTGCTTTCCTCAATGAAACACCATTTCCCATTCCTTTAAATTAGTCTATCAGATTATCAGATAGTGAAATCAGTTTAGGAAAGAATTTAGTAATTAATTTCAGGAGAACATTTCTCAAGAAACCAATTCGTTATTTTGGTGATTACCTGCATTTGTACCTGTATTTATCGAAGAACTGTTTATGAAGCTGAACTTTACCCCATGGTGTGTTTTTGTTCTTCTGATAGAGAGCCATCTAAATTAAAAAAGAAACAAGAAATTACAGCAGAGCATGAAAGGAATGCAATGATCAGAGCAGGATCTTATAATCTTAAGATACAAAAAGTCTTGATAAGAAAAAGTTCAACAGAAGGCATAATCATTGAAATTGTGAAATACCAGACAAGTGTGAGAGACAATCTAGCATAATTATTGATTAAGACCCTCTCCACCTGAATCTTGGTGTGTGGATGCATGTACTCTGATTGCAAGAAAAGAGGTAAAAATTCTCAGTCTGGAACCTGTACACCTCGAGGGCTCACACTTACTGCAAGAAAAGCTGTAATCCCTGCAGAACTGCATGTAATGCTTTCAGATATTGGAGTACAGGTGAGAATGCACAATGAGCTTTAGAATTTTGTTGAATACAAATTGGCAGATAGTTGGAGATAAGTAGCAAGATCTGTGGTATAGTGAGTTACAAGTCAGAAAGACTGACTGATTAATTTGTGTGGCATTCACAGAATACCTGTTAATGCAGTTTATGTTTACTGTGATCATAGTACCATAGCCAGAGGTCTCGCTGGGTGATTAAATCTCTGCCTTAGAGCTGCAGTGTAAGAATTTGACACAGCTGGCAGAGAACCAGCCACTTCAAAGTCTTTCAGGTAACCGAACAAACTTTAGCAGAGTCAGTGGTGGTAAGGATGATGTGATGGTAATAGTGCTGAGAACAAGCCTCACATACACACAGAGCAAGCCATGAGAAAGAAGGGAACCAGCTTCTGCTATTCTGTTATGTTGTACATGCTGCACACTACAAGTCGAATATCAAAGGCAGGACAGTGCACAGCTGTGACCAATCAAACAATATTTAACTTGGAAAGTTTAATCTTGCTAAGGACGTATATACAAGTGGCCACTGTAAGTAACATCTTTAAAATTCAAGTGAAATGGCAGTCATGAACTAGCAAGGTGTCATGTGCTGCTCTGCTGAGGTTAATTCCTGTGCTGGAGAGACCTGTCAGGACTCCTGGATATTCTTTTCTAAAAAAAGCCTTCTATAGACAACTTTTCAAAGGTATTATTTTTAGGAGTCAAATCTACCTCCCTTTTCCACTGGTAGGTTAAGGTACTTGATATGAGGAGTTGGGGAAATAGTGAAGAGCTGACCTTACAGGTCAAACTTTCTTACAGGAAAAATAGTAAAAGGAAATGAGAATCTATACAAAACATAACAATAACAAAGACCTTTTTCAGTTTATGTCTGCCAGGTATCTGTTTCAAGCACCTACTGCAATAACAAAATAGTACAGTATTTCCTCTAACCGCCTGCAAGAGTGGTAAAATTATTATCAACCAGCTCTGGGGCCCCCAACACAAGACAGAAATGGACCTGGACCTGTTGGAGTGAGTCCAGAGAAGAGTCTCAAAGATGATCAGAGGGCAGGAACATCTCTCCCATAAAGACAGGCTGAGAGAGTGGGATTTGTTTAGCCAGGAGAAGAGAAGGCTCTGGAGAAACTGTAGTGCAGCCTTCCAATACCTTAAGGGGGCCTAGAAGAAAGATGGAGAGGGATTTTCTATAAAGCTAAGTAGTGATAAGACAAGAGATAATGGCTTTAAATAGAAAGAGTACATTTAGATTAGATATTAGGACAGGGGTGTTGGAACTAGATGATCTTTAAGGTGCTTTCCAGCCAAAACACTTCTGTGATTCTACAGTTTTATGCAGGTAGATCTACAACTGGCAAATTAGGTCTTTTATGTGGTCCTTGAAGTACTTCCTTGCTGCAGTCAAATCTTCATATTACATCATAGTTATCAGTGATAACACTAGATTTACCAACGTATTTAAAATTAAAAGCTTAGGCATTATGATGTTTACATGAACCTAGTATCTCAGATCCAAAAAAAAGTTTTGTAAGATTGGTCATAAAATTTCAGTAATATTAAAATGTTTGTGGTCACTATTTCTATTTGTGATTTTTGGAATGTGAATATCTCATAGCAGTAGACAAGACTGAGATATACAGTCTCAAACTTTACTACCTTAGCAATATGTCTAACACAAGTTATTCACTAACAATAATATAGAGCTGTACCTGTAAAAATGTGTTAATGAAGTACACTCATCATGAGTCTTCTTGAATGGAGAGATGAGCCATTCAGACATTATATTGTTCCTTTCATACAGATTTGTTTTGCTCTCAAAAAAATTGTGGTCATTTTTCTTCCATAAAAATAAATTACTTCTCTGGATATCAACTGCTCCTTACAATCTCCATGTGAACAGGTGAAAAATCTTTTATCCTAGGCAAAAAAAGTCCATGAAAAAACATTCAGCTGCACTATTTCATAACCATAAAAGTCTAAAATTAGTATAGACATTGCTATATAAGTTTCTGAAAAGTTATTACAGAAAGATTCCATTGACTGTTCTCTTGGAGGGTCAGTATTAGCTCTAAAGTAGGGTCTTCAAAGAGTCAAAGCATGAAAATGAGAATATAGATTACAGGTGTATTAAATGACTGCATTTCCAAATTTAAGTCAGTCCTTTGGTAATTCTGTGACCCATACACTGCTTGTAAAACATAAGTTAAAATTACTTCTTAAATGTTTTATATATATAGCGTTAATATTTCTATATGTCTTTTGAGACTAATACCTCTACAATTACCTGAAATAACCATGGCAACAAAGTAAATTTTCACTGGTCACCAGTTACTCACTAATGGATGCTGTAATTACAAGGAAACAAAATAAACCCCCAGATATTATTTGTTATTGTTTCACTTCATAGAATCATAGAATAGTTAGGGTTGGAAAGGACCTTAAGATCGTCTAGTTCCAACCCCCCTGCCATGGGCAGGG
>WYDI02013584.1:0-35375 GCA_009867235.2 Psittacus erithacus
GTAAGCTTTTTTTTTTTTTTTTTTTTTTTTTTTTTTTTTGATACTATCTGAATGATGTCAAAGTCTAGAACAGAAAGACAGGTTTGTTTGGTTGGGGTTTTTCTTAGTTCTCAGTTTCTGTTTTCTGATGATTAGTTCCAAAACGGAGAAATCCAGAAAAATAAACAAGCAAAAAATACATGAAATGCCTACCTTTTTCTTAGTCGGAAAAGAACATACTTGGTTATATATGGGAGCCACAAAAGACTCCTAGTAATCTGCTAGTTTTCTGGGGTTTTTGTAATGCTGAGTATAAAACCCCTGGATCTAAACCACTTCAGAGTTTAATAGAGATGAAGTGTTTTACACAAATTACTTTGTTTCCTAAATTTGATGAAGAATGATACAGTTCTTTGTAGCTGCTAAACTTACATGCTTTGAAACACTATAGATTAAATATCTCTTAGAAAGTTTATTAGGCTGTATTATAGTCTTAAAGATCTTTCCAATAGATAGAAGTACTTACTCATGTCTAAAATACTGCTTTCCAAACAATATTCTACAAACCCCAGAAAGAGGGAAGTGGAACTTGCCTGAATGAGGACTGCTGTCTTCTATGTTTGTGCAATACCAGATATGCTTTAAAGGCTTCATAAGCTCTGCAAGGATAGCAGAGCTAAGAATAACAAAATACTTTGGCATGCTCCCTAGTAAGCTTTTCATCTTAAATTAGTAGTAATGAATCCTGTTCATCTTCAGGACATTAACTTGTGCTTCAGAGCTTCTACCCTCTTCAGGGTAAGAGACATTCTGGAGTGTGGAAGAGGTCAGTGTCAGCACTACCACCTTTGCTGCATTACTGGGACATAGAAGTACTACTAAAATACATTGAAGCAGATGACTTAAAGCTTTCAACAGCAGGATATTTCCTGCATGTACTTTAGCCTCTGACAACTCTCTCATGTCAGGATTTGAATCTGTAAATGGGGATGTTTCTGCATCTGTGCATGCCAGGGAAGCATAAAATGACCTGGGCTCTGTTCCCTCTTTTCAGAGAGTATTAACCTTCAGTAATTCAGTCCAATACAATGGAAACATTTGTTTGAACAGAATGCAACATGCTGAATCCTCTCTTTCTCATGGTTTTGTGCTGTTCTGGATTATATTCAAGAATCTGATAGTGGGAGCGGAGTTCAGACTGGTAAAGGACACAGTGGACATATCTAGTCATTTGAACAACCTTGTAAATAAGACTTCTCTTTCTGGAGTTGTGTTTTCTATGTTCTTCATTCCGTATAGCATGTGTTGAAAAGAAATGCCATGTATCAGCTCAGATACAATGGCAATAAGAAATAATTTTTTTAAATGTAGCATTAAAACTTTAACAGGAGGTGTTTGCTCATGCATTAAAAAACATGAAAACACCTAGCAGTCCATGTACACAGGTAGAGAAAGTAAGAATGAACAGAGGAAATACCTTACAATCCAACCTACAAAGTCGACCTTCATGTGCTACCATGTCACCTGGAGCCTGTAGAAAGTATGGCCTGAAAAAGCGTTCTTGAACTGCCTCTTTATCTCCTTCTGGCACCCGAGATCGTGTTCTGCAACACAAAATTTGCATGTATATGTTTGGAAGGCAAAGTTTTTTTCCTTTTGCTTAAAAAAAGGAAGAAATTGTCAAAAAGGATGAACAGATAGAGTTAAATAAAAGGGTAGAAAGAAATGGACTGATTGAAATTTAATACTTGCATATTTTCCACTTAGAAAGATTACCAAATTAACTACATCATGTAGTATCATTGGATTCCCAGGCTATCCTTCACTTCTTTTTGCCTTCTTTTGGCTGAATTTCATCTTGCTAATCCATCCCTTGCCTTTACTGTAACAGGTAAATAAAATAATACTTTACACTTAAACTTCACTGTATTTGAAGATGACCTTCAAAAATACTACATTCTACAAGTGACCTTTTGGGTCACTGTTACTTCCATTTTATCACTGAAAACTGAAGTAAGAGTGCATTGAAGTGCAGTAGCTACTTATTTTGAACACCTTCAGTAAGAAGCATAAAGAGGGTCTGAAGGACTTGTCTTTTTTTACCTGTGAGGCTGACCTGTTATTCGGCCCCGAACAGGGATACTCTGAACCATCAAGTGGCCTGAACAACTGATTCTCCCCTACAAATTACAATGGAAACAGAATTAATAGTTGGTTAATAGCTCATTTTGTGCAACGTATAAATATTTATCAATCATTTACAATGCAATAGGATTTATTTTATAAAGTAGCTGAATTATAGTATAAATGCTACTTTTTCAAAGCAAATGCTATTATCATGTGGCGGAGTGCAAGTGAGGCAGAGGTTTCTTTGTGTGTCTAGAGCAGTGTGTTTCTCAGCCTCTTCAAGGCTATGGCAACATATTTAGCAGTGGTGCTATGTAAGCCAGCCTGAGCAGTGTCTGTCCCTGCTTGTTCATTCCTGCCACTGTCTTTCCACAAGGACTAGCATACATGTTTGTGCAGTCACACAGAAACTGGAAAGTAGTTGAGCTGAAATATAATTCAACAAAAAAGGAAAAATTCAAACTGGAAAAAGTTGCCTGATCTACTTGAGTGTACTGCTAAATAAACAACTAAGTTAACACATAGGATGAAGGAGAATGGTATTAGGATATGAGACTATTTGCAGATCCACATTTTTGCATCCTAAGAATAGAATAGTTGTGTCTAGTAACACTTCCAAATTCAACATAACTCTTTGTTTCCTCTTGCTCTGTTCTTTCTGCCTGATATATGTCTGTCTTCTCACCACATCTCAAAAGGTATCTATCAGCAGCAGGGGTAATGGGGTCAGAAGGTAGGACAGGAGTTACTAATGTGAAAAAATGTCCTTAATGATTGTGACTGGAATGTGTAAGAGTAGGGCAGTAGTTTCATCATTCTTCATTACATGGTTTCCTCTCTTAACCTCTGAAGCAATTTGATCTTTGACAGTCACCACTCAGTGTCAGACTAGGTGGCCCAATCTCTGTTCCTTTTAACATAGAAAAAGATGAAACAAGGATTTTTGTAGTGGAAATTAAAACACCTTACTTGTGGGTTTGCAGCCATAATTGTATAGTTGCCATCATCATCATTAGTGGAAGCTTCAATATGTAAAGAACATGTTCCGTCTTCTTCTCTGTTCATTTTGAAATGCGTGTTTTTCTTTGAAATCTGCTTGCCATCCTTGAACCAGTATACCTGTAGTGATCAGACAACATCCAGTGACTTAACACTTGCTACCTGTAGTCTGGAACTTGTGAAACAATCCATACATTACATCAAGGCCTGATACGTGCTCAGAAGAATATATTTTTATTTTAGAAAGTCACGACTTTCTAAAATAAATAATATATTATTTGTTTTAGAGCTCTCACCAGAGAGCAGTGCTCTTAGGAATGAGGCTTTCCAGAGGGATGTATAGAAAATAGCATTTTTACTCCTTTGCTGCTAACAGTGAGAATGACCTACCTTGGGAACAGGTATTCCAACTATTTTGCAAGTGAATGTAATCGGAGATCCTTCCATTACCCGAAAGTGCTTAAGTCTCTTATCAAATATTGGTGCTATGTATTTGCCTGTAGGGATTTCCTCGTGTTGGACTTCATCATCTGATTCATCCACGGGGGTACGTTCAAGGCGAAATTCTATTTCGTTCATCAGCCTCTGCTCAAAGCTTGAAATCCTGTATTCCTGTAGGGTGAGAGAGGCACGGTTCTGAACAAAACAAGTCGTGTTCTGTGGTATTTGCAGTCATCTGCCCTTTTAGACTAATTTTAAAATTAGTGAAAACAAAAAAGCCTGCATAAACTGGGACATATCGAAACAGTTTGAATTTTGTCTGCTGACACAGATTCTCATTGCCTCTTAAGTTTGCTGAATGTAACTAATGAAACTAGTTTTTTCAAAGGCGGCTAAAAATTCAGTCATGTAATGGCTCCACCTCCCTATGAAAAAGATACTTTTGCACACTGTTGATTAAAGAAGATAGTAAGATATACCAAATTTTTGAGGATTTAATGTTCAAATATTAGTCATCTGCTAAATATAGAAGTGAAAATGCTATATATTTCAATTCAGAATTAAATAAGGAAAACTGTACCTACTAAAAGAGAAAGCTAGGAAGTAAATGAAATATTTTTGGGTAATTTGCCTTCAGGTTAAAACTTGACCAGATTTCTAGCTGGTGTAACTGAGAAAGCAGAACACACCACATTTAAATCCTTAGAAGATTAAACAGATGATGCAAGAAACTCAGTCTGTTCCTACCATAAATGACCATTTCCAGGTAGTTTGATGTGATTACGACTCTCCTCCTAATCCCATGAAGTCAATCAGAAACCTCTCTACTTAGCTGTTTTGCATGAGGATGACTCTTATCTAGACCAAGAGGCATTTGGCCAAATGTCTCTTGCTGTGACATGTGAAGCTTCAGAACAACAGCCAGCTTCAGTTTTTCACACCCAACAAATGTTAATCCTGGGCATGGTGGAGCACTACAGATACACCTGAACGGACTTCTCTGGTAGCAGATGCTGCCTAGCTACACTAACATAGCTGCAAGAATGTCTTGCTTAAATGATAATAAACTGTTTTACAGGGAAGCTTGTATTACGATATGTAGGCCTGTAGCAGTAACCAAATCAGTTTGCTCAGACCTGGATTTATGCAGTTTGCAAGTCCAGAGCTTGCATTCCTGCTTCTATTGAAGGACACTGACATCTGTGTGAGCAGGCTTATGTTTTATTCTGCTGTGGCAAACTTGGATCTTCAAAATGTCACTTTAATCTGTCAGATTACTATTACAGTGGTAATGCTTTATCATAGGAAGGAAATGATCTGTCTTGAAAGATAAATACTTGAATAATTCCGAAAGTCCAATTCTCATAATTCCAATTTTTTAAATAGAATTTTACAAACTGATTAATAGTATATAAGGATGTAGCCTATCCTTAGATATATTCCATTTGTTGAAAAAAACCCAAGTTTCAGAAAAAACATCTTGTCTGAAATGTTATAGAAAGTAAGAGAACCAGCAAAGATCCCAAATCCCTGGGACCTACATCCCTGATCATTTAGCCATTTCATCCTACTGCTGATTATGCTCTTGACCAGTAGTTTCCAAATAGCAAGGAGCAAAAATGGAGAGGCAGCATAAAATTTTCACTGACAAAATCTTCTGATTTCTTCAGGGGACCAAGGAGACAGAAGCAGCCAAAGGTTGAGAGGTTATAAGGGAGCTTTGAGGCGAAAGGGATCTATAAGACTTGGGGATGAGAGGAGGAAAACGTGGCAGCCACAAAGTAAAAAAGGTAGAAATTGCATGGTGAAATAAATACCCTGGTAATACCTGGTATTGGTACTGTAATGGTAGATGTTGAATATCGGTCTCTTAATCTAAAATGGTTTTGGGAGGTGCTGCTGTAAGATCAGCTCTAGTAAAGTCTAGCTGTGGTGAGAAAAGGCAGACAGCTGAGTAGGGAGGAAAGGACTTCGATGAATGAACTCCCGTTACTGGAAACTGTGTCCTCCTTCCGCTCCTCCCGTCTCTGATGCTGCAGGGGCTGTCCCTTCTACACAGCTTTGGAGCGGTGCTGTTAATTGCAAGATTAACAGAAATGTTTACAGGGAGCTTAGATTGCTCAGTCTCTCCTTCAAGATACCTTCCTTACCTTTAATGCTCTCCCTCCACTCTGACGGGCACAGTCTGCTCTCTGATACTTTCTCAAATTACCACCGCAAGTACAGCTTTGCCAAGCAGTTTTTGAGCTTGCAGGACTGTAGAAGTGTGCAATATGTGTGCCAAAGGGTAGAAGCCAGCCACTAGATGGTACCATCCGCTTTGTTAGTTGGCTTTGTTTGCTCTGTGGGCTGGCAAACAGCCTTATAAAGTTTCATCTTGTTGAGCTTTTTTCTTTCACATAGCATGTCTCAACAAATCACTTTAATAGATCAAATTCTAATCTCAGTTAAGCCAGTGTAAAACTTGAGATTCTTGGATATCGGATCAACCGAAGCTATTATTATTCAGTTTAGATGCTGAGAGCCAGTTATAGTGTTCCAAGGGAAAGTTAAGCCATCAGTTTTCTACATTTGATACTGAGAAAAAGGCCTGTGTATTTTTAGGAAGGAAGAATCAAGTAAAATTCAGGGAGTGACTACTGAGTTCTAAGAAGCAGCCATGTCATCAAAATGTACTGCAGTCATATTTTGTTTCTAGAGTCTCACATAAATTAAGGAATTCAAACCTAAATACTTTGTTGCAAGCAATGTGCTGAAGAACATATTTGGAGTTTTGGTTTCCTTCTACTTCGAGAGCTTTCAATAGTTTTCTTCATGTTGTTTTAAGTAGTTCTTAGCGGCAGAGAGCAGAATCTGTGGCAAAAAAATGACCTACTGAGAAATTACTTTAGGTATTTATATTTGTATTTTCCAGTAGAACCTGAAGATACTGTATATATAATTCCTTTAAGAATGAAATTGTTTTCAGGAATTTCACATGCTGTGTGGCCTTTGGAAACGTGGAGGCTAATTAGGATTAAGGTAGGGCTTATCTATTTCTCTCCTTCCCTTTCCATCATCTAACGATTTGGCGCATGAATAAAGATCAAAGCAACATTGCAAGTATGGTACTGAAAGTCTCATTTTTGACTGTTTAAACATGTTACTGTTTCTTGTGTAATGAACCTCTCAAAAATTGTGTGATTTCTGAATATTGGTTATATGACAACATCATTATAAATACAGGTTTGCATACATGTTTCCCATTTATCATATTTGAGCACTTTTGAGCACTGTTATTGCCATTTTTCAAGTGTTAGATATGTTTAGAGGGCAACAGGGCTGATGGATGCAGTAAACGAAGTAACTCACAAATTGGTTATCTCTGAAGCTAGTCGCAGTAAGTCTGTGAAGAATTTTTACTTGGAGAGGGCAACTCTGAACTCAGATTAGAATAAAATGAGTAGGGATGAAAAGTATTAAGACTTCTCATAGTCAGATAGTTATCTGGAAGCAATAGTCTAGAAGGCTAAAAAATGGAAGAAGGCTTTTGCAAGAGCCAACATCTTTTAGATTTTAAGTACAATTCAATAAAGAAAAAAGGAAGAAAAAGCAGGAGGCCTGCATCTGCTTTCACATACAAAAGTGTTCAATCTGCATAATCTGTAAATCAGCAGACCAGTTATTTACTGCCCAGTGAACCTTACCGACAATTAACATCATTTTTTTATGGCAGTACGTAAATCTGTCACTGGACTATCTTAGTTGTATACAGTCTTGAACTTTATTGAGCTATATGCATGTTTCATTAGACCTACAAAATGTGTATGTGATGACTTTTTTCAGAATGATGTAACTAGTCTTCAGGTCAAGATTTTCTTTAGTTCAGTTTTGTGGTGACTGTGTCAAAGCAGGTTTTGGAAATGAAAATTGCTAATGACAAGAATAATATTTGAAATTAAAAAGGCAGTATTGTACTTTACATTCTCAATTGTATGTGGAAAGTGAGGGAATCATTGCTTGGTCCATGAAGTGAGCTGTTCATGATATGGTGTTCTGTAGCAGAGGGAAGTAATGGGGCTAGGAAGGCATTAGCATTACACTTTGAAGGCATCCCGTTAACAAGTGAGGTGTTGACTCCAGAACAAAATGCTACAGAGTGGAGTTAAAAGGCAGTGAAATACTTCAAGCTAATGGGAGAGTCCAGTATTGTTTATAGTTGAGTTCAGTTGGCAGTTTTTCATAATTTTTTTTTTTTTCAGATTCACTACTGTCTTAAAGAAGTTGTGGTATATAATATTAATAGTGTAGGGTTGTTGTAGTCATAATGGCCTACAGATGAAACCAAACAATGCTGATAAAGATAATTAATATTTTTTATTTCCTCTATTCCATAGATAGTGTGAGGTGTCCCTGCCCATGGCAGGGGGGTTGGAACTTGATGATCTTAAGGTCCTTTCCAACCCTAACTATTCTATGATTCTATGATACTGGTGTAAGTTCTCTAACCAACTAACATAAATTAAACTTAGAGCAATTATTTTCAAACTTCAATTCACCTAATGTTTCTTGCCTCTGTTTTGGATCTGAGAAAGTATTTTGTGAACAGTGTATAATTTTTTTCCTGACTGATGTGCTGAAGATATTAATTTCTTATAAATGTCACTTCATTAAGAAATATGGGCAGTTCTTCCTTTTCATGTGTCTGCTTGCTGAAGAAAATATGATAGTGGAGGCAATGCGTTTCATGGGTCCACTTTGAGGTTAATCATGGACAGGTTTTCTCTCACATTTCTTGGCTGCATGTGACTCTGAATGTAGGTACATACACAGAAAAAAGTATCAATTAAAAGTAGCAATTTCTCAGAACAAATGCGTATTGCTGCACTATCAGCACTGGGCTATCAGTTCTGGTGACTGCTTCTCTGCCCGTGGAGGACACAAGAGTCACTGTGTTTCCACACAAACACCACAGGCTCTGCTAGGAACTGTGCAGTCTGACTGCATGTTGGGACTGGCTGTTTTAAGGAGTTAGGTTCAAAATTATATTTTAAATTAGAAAATATTGAAGTTAGGGTTCCCACAGCCCCAAAGTATTGCCTGTGTGTTCTGCTCATTCTTAAGTGTTTGTCTTTCTAATTGTATTGTTTAGTGTGCATATATACGCTTTATGAATTACAAGGCTAAGTTAACATTGCTGTGAAAATGCTAATACCAGCACACATAGACTGAAGGTGTTATACCAAATTTCTTATAAAAAACAGGAATCTCTGAAATAAGTGGAAATGCACCATTGTATAAAGAATATAATCTTGGATGTTTTTCCATGTTTTGTAGGTTATCTTCTAGGATTAGTAAGAACAGAAAGTAGTTGTTAATACAGCTTTCTGAAGAACTATCTTTATCACATAAGCTATAAACCTATTTCTGAATGTGATTACATAAGTGGAGTAGGGCAAAGTGTTTGTGGTTCAGACAAATATTTCGTAAAGTGTCACACAAAGAACAAGTAAATGTGATCACTGGGTACAGTGTTAAAACTAGGCTGCAGTTCAGCATCCTGAGGAGACTAAGGGAAAGAGTACAAAGGTTCAAGCTCTGTTGCTGGATCAAAAATGTAGGGTGCTAGTTGCTTTTTGGCAACTTTTGTGGAACACAAAATTTTCACAGAGGAATTCACACACTTATTTAATATAGTAGCCAGACATTTAAAATTGTGCTGTCTACCAGCTAGAAGACTATGAAATTCATGCTCCTATCTAGAGGTGTAAATGTTCTGTACAAATTAGAATATATATAATATATATAAAAATTTTTGTATAATTATATCTACATATGCTGAGTAGATGGTAACTTTTGAAACTTGGATAGTTCATATACAAGCATTAGTAAAAAGCAGTGGTGGTTGCATTAATATTGCCAGGGTGTCGTTAGAAGGTCAAAAGACTTAGAGCTGGCCAGAGAAAAGCTAAGAAACGCAATGGTAAATATGTCTCAAGCAGTTGTGTGCTACTTTTCCCTAGCCATTAGTATCACCTTGTAAGTGGGCTGTGCAACATTATTGCCACAGAGACATGTAGCATATTCAGCATGATTTGCAGCCTAGCTGAATCTGTTTAGCTGCCAGCTTTAGTTGCTATCAGCAGTATTACCCTGCTTCCCTCCCTGCTCATATTCCCTGCTCATACTCATATACTCCACATGTCCCTTCTGCCACTACTGGTGGTCATCCGATCCCACAGAGACATGTTCTGCATGAAGTAAGGTAGAAGAAAGTTAACCCAAAAATGGGGAGTGGGGGAGTGGGGTGTGTCAAACAAGTTCTAGTGAAAATGTGGAAATTTGGGGCACATGGAGAAGTGAAATGCAGCTTCTCTTCTGGCAAGCCTTTGCAGTGCCTTGGCAATATTGTTGTAGGGTGCTGCTGGATGGTTATAATGTGTCCAGTATGGCAAACAAAATCTTCTCTCAATGCAAGTCATTTTGAAGGTACAGATTCACATCATTTCTCTCTGTGACTGATCTGTTTGACCCCATCACCATAATTTTTTGAGCACCTAACAGCAAGGCACCCTTCAAGGCAAGGCTATTACCTGCATTTTGTGTATGAGAAACTGAGGCCTAAGGAAGCTATTCAACCTGGTAAGGTAACACAGGAGGTCTGTGATAGAGCAATGAGTTGTATTGCTCTATCACAGAGCTAGACAAAAAAAAAAAACTAGATCTTGAGTCACACAATCTAGCTCCTGGGCCATTCTGCTACCTGTAACCTTTTTGGCAAAAATGGGAATTGCATAGATTGTAGTAATTCCTGTAAGTTTCTTAGCACTTTTGGGTGTGAATATGAATTCTAAAATCCTGGGTCTGTTGAAGTTAAAACCTATCTTGCTGTTGACTTTAGCGTGCTAACAGTTAGTATCAAAATAATTTGACATTAGCATAGTAACCCATGGAAATTACCACAAATAGAGTGGCTAGAGGAACTGTATTTGAATGTTGATTCTCATCTACTGTATAAGAAGCTTAATTCCGTTTGTCACTTGTTGCCAACTCCAGACAGATTTCCCAATTTAATTCCAGTTTTGTGACTTTTATTAGAATAGCTTTTTGGCAGAGACACTCTAAATCTAGTTGACAGTTTATCCAAGAACTGACATATATTGCATCTCAGTGTTTGTTTCCAAGCTTTAACTTTCCTTGACTTTAAAGTCTAATCTCAGCTACTCTGACTGAAATCTTGTGTTTCGTTTGGATTCTCTCTCTTTTCCCTCCCCCCTCCCATTTCAGTGTGGGAGTCAAAACCAATAGATCTAATGTGCATGCTTTTCTTCACTTATGTCCCATGAAGTTGTATCACCGAAGTGACTTATTTCTTGCAGATGAATTATGTTGGGCCATCTTACATGGCACAAGACATGAATATCATGCTATGCCTATGTAAACAAAAAACCTTGATGAGTGTAGCAAGTCATCTTTGGTACATGGCTAGACAATATTCTAAATACAGTCCAGATCTGTGATTGAGCAAGAGCAAAACAGAAAAGCAAGCAAATGAGGTTTGCATCTCTAAACTTCCACAGATGTACCAGCTGGAGGAAGTGGCTTAGGAGTGTGTGTGAAAGCATGAGGAGCTCAGGTTCCCTTTCCTAGGTGAAGAGTTCTGTAAGCCAAGACCCTGACCAGGAAAACCTGTCTGTACTTTGTTGTTGATTAGGTCTAGGTCTTGAGAACACAGTTACAAGTGGTTGTTCATCTATTCATTCCCGTGATTATTGCGAGTTCATACCTATTAATATCAAGAACCAATAGTTCGTCTTGATAAGGTTCTTAAATCTCTTCTCACTTCTAGTACAGAGCAAACAAGCTACTGTTGGAACTACTTGTGATTTAATTCCCATCCTTAATCCAAAACTGCCTACATTTGCTGACCTTTGAGAGATGATGTGAAGCTTGGTTTTGAGCAAGATTTTGGAGGTGATTGAATTAAGTGTAATTCTTATGCTTGGGGCAGCAGAGTTCTTAGTGATTCTTGGGACCTTTCTAAGGCTGACTGCTTAGTATGGGAATTGAGAGGTGGTGATTCTGTCTGATCAATGTTGCAGTGTTAGTGGCCTGTGTGATGAGTTGGGTTCTGCATATGACTTTACAGGCTGTGGTTTTTAATGATTTAAAAGCTTTCGCACAAGCCCTGCATCTCTTCTACTTTGAAATTTCTTCCAAAACGTTTCCTAGCAAAAATAAAGAATATTCATGAAAGGGCTGTGCATAATTTTCTAAACAGCTGTAGATTTACTCTTTATCCTAAAATAAGGCAGTGGTAATGCTGTTGTCTGGGTCTTATACAGGACACAACCAACCAGCATTGCCACATTATATTCTTCATAGTAAATGACACAGATATGTGAGTATAATCTGTAGTTCTTGTAACCAAAAGGCATAACTCAGGCCCAGGTACTTAACTCTCCTTTCCTTTATTATTGCACAGGTATTTCTTTTTCTTTATTACTGTACAGGATTTTGAGGCTTAATTATCTCATTTTTCTATTTTATATTATTTGCATAGCAAAGTTTTGAGGAGGTAATGTAACTAATTTCTAAAGTTTGCCTGTAAAGCTGAATTTCCTCTATTTATAGTCCCATTGCTGAAGCCTGTAAATATTTTCAAATACAAAGGTAAGAGAATCAGTTTGCATGACACATTTATATTTTTTTCCATTTGCCAAAATCTTCCCAAATTCTCTGTCTGCCCTTTTCTCCCCACACATCTTTTTGTTTCTACATGACATATTCTAGCTAAACATTACCAAGATATTTTACTTGTAAGGAAGATAAAAAGCCCAATAGACAAAACTGACAGTTTTTGGGAAGTGGAGCTAACGCTGGCTGTGCTCTTCTTTCATCGAATGGTGCAAAAGCCCAGATATTCACTGAGGTTATGAGACTTGGATGCTTTATCTTACAGGATTTTAACCTTAGTCTCCAAGAGGAAGCTCTGAGCCCTATGCTAATAAAACATTATGGGACTGGATTTTCACTTTTGCAGATGTAATGAAACATCCACTGCAGCAAGGACAAGAATCCAGGTGTTTGTTCTAGTTCCTAGGCAGGAAAGTGATTATCTTTTTCTTTCTCTCTCTCAGTCTATTTCTTTTCTCTAACCCAAAATGGAAGAAAGGATTCTAGCAGCTTCCTCAATCTTAACCATTAAGCTGAAATGCTCTCCAAAATGTCCTGCTAAAGGAGGGCCTGCTCCACACTGCCTGAAAGTATTAAGTTTTATTTATTAGGTGGGAGAAGGTAAGAAAAAGGCTCAGGTCTCCTGTTAGGGAAGCTGTTCTGAAAGGTGGAATTTCCAGATTTTTATCCTGCTGACTAAGAATACTTAATTATTTGTGCAACCTGGGACAGCACCAACAGTGCACGTACTCACTGGCAAGGAGCTGTGCTGTCCTTATGGGAGTGAAGAGCTGTGAACTGTCTTCAGACTGAGGAAGAAACTAAGTCTTCTCTATCCTGGGATTTGTCCTAACCTCCTTCTGCAATTGTGTAAAGCTAATCCTCATTTAGAGTGTCTTCCATTTGAAAGAACTGAGCTAATCTACTGAAGATGTTTGATTTCAGTGAGCCACATTTTTTTTCAACACTCCTAATTGTGATGAAATTTAACCTGGCAATATAGTGTACAACCATCTGCATGAATGACAGGTATAGTGTGGGTTTGATTTGGGGTTTTTTTTCTGGTAAAAATGACACCTTGTTTTTGCATGCACTTGATCAAAGTTGCAGCTAGATTCTTAGCAAAATCGTATTTGTATTTCTGTCAGCACTGCATGATTGTCATGGCTGTAGAAGACCAGAGACTAATCTGTTCTGTCTCTTGCAACATCAGCAAAATTACCAACTATATTCTGATTCTGTATTTCTTTGTTGTTGGTGATGAATGATGTACTGGATGAAACAGAAGGAGTACATCTGGAATATTAGATATCATGCTGAGTATGTAATGCTGACACTTAGGAAAATCTTGACTTGTAAGCTGAACATTTTTCATATGGAACTCAATGATAGATAATAAATAGAGCACCAGAATGTAAATCACTCATGTTCATTACTGCACTTTATATAGTAATGTAAGTCAATACCAGTGCTTTAAAGCACAGACTTGTCATCTGCAGCTTTCATTCTGGATGATCCATAGATGTTCTGCAGGTATTTTAAATGAGACCAAATGGTACTATTGAAATATGGGGTTACAATACCATTCTCTAAATAAAAATACTCTATAGGATGCATTTTATGAGAAGAAATTTTTAAAATAGCATGTAGAAAATAAAAGGAAGCCAACACTTTGAGATTCTTATTGGATGCTGTACTCCATTCATTATGCAGTGATCTCTCCCACGAAGGAGAGTTACATTCATATGTATGAGAAAGTGAACAGGGAGCCCCTCCCTACCATTATAATAACCAATATAATGCAGATGTGCTATATATAGGATGAAAATGTCTCCGTTTTAATTCTTTGTTAACTATAAGAGGAAAAAACAGGACAAAATCAATGGGTGTTTATCCAGCATTCCAACATACTCTTCTCATGACATTGATTGTTCTAAAAACTGCAAAGCAGTAGGAATTTTGGAAAATACTATGCGTTCTCTATCTCTGTAAATAATCACCACTTTCACTTAGGAGAAAACTCAGACTTGAGTTTTCTTCAGTCAGTCTGAGCACTGGTCTTCTTGGATGTGGAAGAATAAAATAGGAAGTGGTTAAAGGTGGGAACTGTGGGGAAAATGAGGGAACTTTTATTAAGCAATCCTAAGATTGTTTGCTAGTTCATTACCATTGGCATTCTAATTACCATAACAATTACAGAATTGCCAGCTTTGAAGTTTTTCAGTGTTGGGGGACATAGGAATCAAGATTTTCATTTGGTCTCATAGAGAATAGCAAATAAGTGTATAAATAACTTGTGCTGTCAGCAGATAACTTTGATACTGGTAGTGGTCATTGTTTCTAAAGGGGTTATCATGCAGTTAACTCAAAAGACTGATAGGTATTTCATAGTAGCTCTCTAAATAATTTGTCTTATTACTATTGCAAGTACAAATTGTAACACTTGTGATTCATCTGCAAAACATACCGCTTGCCAGTTGCTTTACTCAAAGTGCTTTGGCAGCGTGATCTGTCAGAAAGAAAGGTCAACAGCAAAACTAAAAAAAAAAAACAGGGATTACACTGCAGTTGTCCACAAAAGGCAATTTGCTCCAGAGTCTCCATGGCTTTTTGCTTACCTTAGCATGTTCTCTGTCAGAAGGCCTAACAGACATTGTGAAAACTTCCCTTGTCGACAGCAGATCAGGGTAAACCGTTATTTGCTGCACTAAGCCTGAGCTGACAGGACAGCTAGGGAGGGCTCTGTGGCCAAGGTGAGAGTAGCATAATCACCTGCAGACAGAACAGCTATCTAGCTGTCCTTGGTGTGTCCTACTGTTACATGAAGGTGATTGAACCTGATTTACAGAGATTTCAAGCTCAAAACATAATTTCATTTTTTATTTCCTCTTTAATTTCATAGACACTGACCAGATCTGATGAATTCATTGATTCCAATTAAGAATGAACTGATATTCAGTTCCTTGAACTCT
Source organism: Psittacus erithacus (assembly GCA_009867235.2). Classification (NCBI taxonomy): domain Eukaryota; kingdom Metazoa; phylum Chordata; class Aves; order Psittaciformes; family Psittacidae; genus Psittacus; species Psittacus erithacus. The sequence continues at coordinate 15,174 of WYDI02013584.1, forward strand.
GGAAAAGGCTTCACATTCCGCTAAACATTACTAATGCCTGAAGTTTGGTATATACCAGTAACAGGTATCAAAAACTTTGTTAGGTTCCTAACAAGTCCCTGTCAATACATGTAATTTGGGAGATTTGGAAAAATAAGTTTAATGCTAAAAATTGAATACTCCATTTTAGTTCAACCAAAGTAAAACCAGAAACCTTTTCTTAAACAGTTCAATTACTCCTTAATGTGTGTTAAAAATATACAGTGTATGGATGTGTATGTGTGTGATGAGTTAAGCACCTTGTGAAGTGAAAAAATGAAATCCAGTGTACAGAAGCTTCCATGAAAAGAAAGAAGTTTTGCATTCCTACTGGTCTCTAGCAGAGATGCTCAGAAAAATAAAAATGCTACACAACCACAAAGTAAACCCTCTACAGCTGCAACCCCTCATACTTCCTATTTAAAGCTCCAGTTTGCTATTCCAAACCAGTACTTGCCAAAAAAGCTCACTCTGCAAAGAGCCGTGGCAGCTCAAACTGCACAAACACCTTTTGTTCCACAGTACATCTTGTTCATGAGTGAAATTTATTTTAATAGCACTCATTTTTCTTACCTGCTGACTACTTTGTTGGTTAGCATCCTCTCTGAAGTGCAGTTTTCTTTCCAGGTCCTTCACAAGTGCAGCTTTATTTTCCCGAATGGAATCATCTGTTGCTAATGGCAGAGGCTTCAGATTTTTCTTTATTAATCCCTGGGTTGGGCTATTAAAAGAAAATGCTGATACTAACATGCAGCAACCAGTATATATTTTTTTGTCACCTGAGTGATATGAAATGTTATGCTTCAGTTGTCTGGAGGAGCATGTTATTTATTTATGTAGAAGCAAAAGCGCAATGTGTAATTTTATTTTTTTTGTATTTTTAAATGTGCATCCCATTCCCATGCCAGTAGGAATTAAGGACAGACATGTGAAAGATAATAAGCATTGTAATACTATAATAAGCGTCTAAGTCCCATTTATATTTATACTGGAATAATGATGTCACAATTAATGCTAAAGAAACATGTGTAGGTGTTACCTTAGGTGTACAATTTGTACATTTTACTGAGTCAGACAATAATTGTAAAGTTAATAAAATTTCTCATTGATCTTTATCACCTTCATTAATCATTTACTCTTCCCATGAACTTTTACTTCTTTCATTTTTCTCACCCTTTTATGGCCCCTAACATCAACAATTCTTTTTATTTTTATTTTATAGATGTAGTCTGTTTAATTTTAATAAGATTTGAAAATTGTGAAATTCTTGAGTCAGACTGTCAGAAGAGTGAGAGTGCACTGCTGAAGCATGGCAGCAGCACATTACTAAAGAGCGTGCAGTGTTCTGGTAGTTTACCAGGAGTTGGGATCTTAATAACAGGTGGTCTAGGTAAAAGGCATAACTGATGATGCTGTGCAAGATGTTCTTTTGTTGTTCTGCAGACATGGTGATCTCACTTGCACTTGATAATGCCAAAGAAAGAAACTTAAACTTCAGTAGATATTCACGGATTAACACAAAAGTTCAGTTTCCTACCTCATCTTTTCTGCCCTCACTTTGACTCTCTCTCATGCAGAGATCTAGATTTGAATTTCAGCATGATGAGCTCTAGTTATGTGGGAATTCATCTCTGGGCTGGGACCCAGGAAAGGTGAAATGAAGAAAACAATATTTAACTACTATACGTACTGTAAGAATGTATTTGATAGTGCCTGTACAGCAGTTATACAATGTAGAGCACTTTGCAAGGGTTAAATGCCATTAATGCAAAGAGAGTAGTGTTTGTGCATTTGTGCACCAGCTCTGAAGGGGAGGTAGGGGAGTGGATGAGCCGTTGCAGTTGGCTTCTGCTTACTCTTGCAGTACTGTGAAAGCAGGCCAAGGGCTTGAGTTGGCTATAGTTAAAACCTTCACTGTGAACATTGTAACTTTGTTACCTAGGTCTGCCCATGATGCCAGGGACGTGAAGGTCTCCAGGCATGTGCCACAGGATGATGGCGATTAGGTGGCTGTGCTGGGCAACTACGGAGTCTGTGAGTATGAGTGCAGTAGTGGTTTGAAGGCAGGATTTCTTGGCAAAGGAGTGGTGAATGTTATGTACACAGGAATGCATTTTTTAATTAGAGATTTGTTGATGTGCTATCCACAGGATGGTTAGGAGATTGTGACTTACTGATGGCTGTCACTACCTGGAAGTATACCATTGGTAAAAAGGGGAAATATCCATCCCTAACTTTGTGCAGAATTTGGAGTTCTATGGATAAAAAGTTGTATCAATCTACTCATGCTAGCCGTGCTAACACACGGTTTACATGGTCCACAAAAGGGATGATAATTTCAACTCTACTAGTAAAGAAGGAACTCTTAAAGCCACAACCTTTCCAGTATGTCATCATCCGTATGGTGGTAGCCATTTCGTCACAGAAATCATGCTATCAATAAAAATATTTATGTGAAAATAATTAACTCTCCTGAGATTTTCTGGTGGACTTTAAATATAGAAGATATTGAAACCAGACAAATACCTTTACATAGGTTATTTCTTAGATTTTCCTGGACTAAAAAATAACTTAGATTATGAAGCACTTTTTACAACTTCACTTGTTGCTTACAGTAGATAAGAATGTTTTTATAGCTCATACAGGCAAATAGTCTTAGAGTGACCTACCCTGCAAACTTATGAAATCTCTTTTCTCCCAGTAGTACAGTCTTAGGAATCTCTGAGCCCCAAAATTCTGGTATATAACTGTTTAGAAACTCTCATTTCTCTATGTTGAATTTATCTTACCCTTGATACATCTTATTATAGAAGCTACTGCCCCTTTCTTTCTGAATGTAAAGTTTAGATTAAAGGACCAGAATATATGAATAACTTGCTTTTTGATTTTATGAATGACTTGCATTTCAGTAAACTCCCCACTGAACCCTTGAACAGAAATACGTCTTAGTTTTCTTTATGCATATTTCTTGTCTCTGCTTCCTTGCATGTGGTTTATGCTACTTACATGGTTGGTGTAGTTCTGGGTAGTCCCATAGCATTGGTTGATGGCACAGTAGGAAGTGAAGGAAGAACAGCACTAAGGAAAGCTACTGGATTCTGAATCCGGCCAGTTGGGGAGATAGGAGCGGGAGTCACACTTTGTGGCTGAAATTGTTTTACACTTGATGTAGAAAGGGTTAATGGAGGCACCATGGATTCTTTAGGGCTTGGTAGAGACTGTTCAGTTTTGCTTGTAAACCCTCCTGAAGACATTGATTGGGCAGGTGGAGGATTTCCTGTGAAATTTTCTTTGTTATTTGTCCTTTGAATTCCTTGAGGGATGTTGCTGAATGTTGTAACTAAGAAACTGGAAGAGGAGCTGGTAGATGGTGTGATTTGTGATGGTGGGAGTTGCTTAGGTCGAGTACAGTTGTATGCTTGAGAAGCAGAAGCATTGCTTTGCTTGTATGTAGTCAAGGTTGACTGTTGATGAAGTGAAGTAGCAGAATTCAGTAAAGCTGGGTTAAATGACAACTCTCTTGCAGGTGTCTGATGCACCTGCTGTTGTTCAAGCAAGACCTGGTTGTGGAGCTGTTTTAACTGGGTCTGATCACTGCACAGAAAACAAAGATGAACAAAATTGGTCATGAGCCCTGAATGTGCTGGCTAGCTACAGTTCCATATGTGAATTGCGATACAGTAAGAGGTATGGGAAACTGCTACATGACGTATTCTCTAACATTATGAGGAGAGCGTAATATTAGTTTGCTATTGAAACAAATTTTTCCTTCTTCTTCCATTCTTTGCCAGAGGCAAAAAATTATTTTCTATGAAAATGATTTGACTGAAGACGTTTCTTACATTTTTACACATGAATTGTAGAATCATTGCATGGTTTGGGTTGGAAGGGGCCTTAAAATCATGTAGCTTCAACCCCATGCGGTGGGCAGGGATACCTCACACTGGACCAGGTTGCTCAAGGCCCCATCCAGTCTGGCCTTGAACACTTCCAGGGATGGGGCATTCACAGCTTCTCCGGGCAACCTGTGCCAGTTTCTCATCAACCCCATAGTGAAGAATTTTTTCCTGATATCTAATCTAAATCTACCCTCTTTCAGTTTAAAGCCATTCCCCCTTGACCTATCACTACATGCCTTTGTAAAGAATGTTAAACGAACAGCATTGTCATATGCTGTTCTGTGTCACTTTAGTACCTCTCTGCTTATGTAACTAAGAGAAGGATTTCGTTTATTGGATTTTAAATGAGCATTTGTAAGGCAGTTTGCAGTTACTTAGCTCTAATTAAAGTGGGTTCGGAAACCAGCATTTTGGCTAGCGAAGCTTTGTAATAATCCACCAAAGAGATATTACCAGTGTAGTTTAAGGTGATGTTGGCATTTGGTTACAGGCAGGAGTGCAATTCAGACTCCTTGCATTTCATGCAGTTGCTGTTTCCTAGATACTATCTATTGTATATGTCTTTGGGGCTTTTTTTACTTTGCAACTAAGGAAAATTATTTTGCCTTGTCAAGGGGTTAATTTAGTTATTAAGTGTGTGGAAAAAGAGCATATGAAAAGCAGGCTAACTTTTTCTCTTTGAAAACCAAAACCAACATGGAGAGTATGGAAAATTATAATGTAATAGATTGTTGAATATGAAATAACTATTGTTAAAAAGTGAAAAATGTAAAAGTAAAGACCAACCACAACTTGTACTGATGAACCAAATACATGAAGTCAAGAGAAATTCTTTTAAAGAATTATTGTTTCTAGAATGTACTAAACAAAAATCACATTGAAGCTGAAGGTGACAATGTAAAGCTTTCCAAAAGTAGTATTTTAGAGACTTAGAAGTTGTGCAATCCTGATTTTGTGTACTTCATATATACATGTGCATATTAATGCACTCCTTTGTTATGTTTGGGTGGGGGGGGAGAAATTCTGTTTTATGCACACACTGGACAATTTAAATGCTGCATCTGTTCCCCTCTTAAACACACCATAGCTCTGAATGTGTATAGAGCTGTGAACATGGGCTTAGCAAATTAAAAAAATACTGCTCGAAGTTATTCCTGTGCTATATGGTATATAAATTCTTTCTTTTAATGTTTATGCTATGAAATTACAACCCTGCTTAAAAGTACCAACTAATTACTTTAATAGTCCTTCCTGAGCCTTAAGGAAGAAATGAAGTTAAGGGCTCTGCATGTTTTTTGTTAAATTAGATTTGGGATGTTCCAAAAATGCTAAAAAGATATTTCTTAATAAAATGCAGTGTGAATTCCAGAAATTGTCCTATAAGAAAACTACGCTGCTTCTTAAAATTTCCCCTTGAGCTCACAGTGGACTAATCATGCAAGGCTTTTTAGATCAAGGGGTTTCACATTATCAAACATTTCCAAGTATCTGTCTGTTATGTTTAGACATGAAAGTCATGAGGTCTTGGGGTCTACAGTTGCTAGCTAGCAGTTACCCTATGCTATGTCTAAGACTGAGTATGTCTGGTCTTGGCAAAATTGCATACCCAGAATTGAGTGAGATACAATTGAAAAAACTGCTTTTATTTTTCCCAGATAAAATCCATATTGCCCGTCTTTCGTTTGCAGCAGAAAACTGTGGAATTAAATAAAAATTCAAAGGGAAAACATGTCTCTTTCAAAATGGGGAACAGTTTTCACAAGAGTGATAGACAGAAAAAATTATCTAGCTCTTTTTCCTATGCTCTGTTTTTAAGGCCAGCACCAAGTGACAGTGACTGTCTTTTTGTTCTGCATTTGATTTTTTTGCTCTAGTGCAATAGTGTGTTGTTCTCTGAATACTAAATAATATCAGTGATGCACCTGAGACTTAGAAGCCCTTTTACTTACAGCTTTGGTTTAGCGAGTACTGGGGGGGGTTCCTTAGACGGTGATGTTGGCTCTGGTATTTTCATTGGCTGTCCATTTATCGTCTCTTGGAAATAGTTTGGTCTGTTTTGGTTTGTAATGCCAGGTCCATCCTCTGGTGATGATTCACTTCCTTTATCATCTTCAGGCAGCTTGAAGTGCACCCGGAGACCTATCTTGGAACTCGATCTGGGTTCATTGTGGTTCACAAGAACACCTTCAAGTTTAGGTTTGGGGTTTTGATTTGCTACACGATGGGAAGGAGTACATGGGTGAGGTTGATGTTCAGCAGCAATTAAATTGATTGAGCTCATTGTGTGAAGGGTAGCAGCATTACTGCTGTCTTCAGATGCTGAAATAGTAAATATCAAACTTCTTGTGATATGTAAACCCCATAAATTATAGTGAAATGAAATCACAAAAGTTACGGTTAAAAAAACTCACTCTGATGTCCTTCCAGCTGTTCGACTGAGTTGTTTCACCTCATTTGTTTAGCAACAAGTTCCCTTAACAGAGGAGTATTGTAAAGGTGGGGGAAAAAGAGACACAGTTCTAGTTTGGAAGATCTAGCAGTGGTCTTCAGCCATGTGTCCTGTGAATTCTGCTAGCATCTTTGAAATGCAAACTTTCTTTTCAGAGAATTCTCTAACTTTTTAGTCATGAAAAACACTGTCAGAACTTGACCTGAATTGGAGTTAACAGCACGCTATTCTGTTTTATATGCTGTACTTTGCTCATTTAACTGCATAGTGCCTTGGCAGCATAAATCATGTAGGCAATATGAAAGAATCTGTCTTGAGGTTTCGTCCTTTTGGCTCTGCACCAAAGGGTTATTGAAACAGCTATCTAGACAATCCACAGAGATTCCAGAAATGGCTATTGCCCAAATCTTGAGATCAGCAAGAGCTGTGTTTTTGGAAGGGCTATGTGAGATTCATTCCCTAATGTCCTTTGTTCCTTCACATTTCTAATTGCGGAAGGACACTTTGAAAAGGCTTAGCAAGCTCTATGTACAATAAGCAGCCTGGACTGCACAGGGTAGCAGCCTGCTCTGCTTGTATTTATTAGCAAGCAAAAAACTGAAACAAACTCTTACCTTTGACAGTTAGATGAGCTATACTAGATACTGTGCCATATTTATTGCTTGCAGTACAGGTAAAACTGCCAGAATCTTCTGAAAATACTTCAGCGATAACAAGAGTACAAATTTCCTCTGCAAAGCGTCAGAACAGTATTATTACTTGAAGTGAACATACATTGAACAAACACATAAAGCCTTGACTACCCTCGGGAACATTTCCTTAAGCTTTCTACTTTGCTTAGTTTGATTTTAGTTTCATCAGTATTATCAATTTTGGCAGCCTTTGTGTGCAGCAGCTGTTATCAGCATTGTCTGCAGCAACTGGTATACTCTGTGCTGGAGCATGCCCAACAAAGTGAAGAACAGGTGTTAGCAGTGTTTGGAAAACATTAGAAAATGTTTTCCTAACCACATGAAGCGCGGACTTTCTCCCTGAAGAACTTAAAGTTTAATTTGGAGAAATAAAGTGTATTCTATATTCACAACTCACTAAAATACATGTATTTTTACCTCTTTGCAAATTGAAAGATTATTTATAAGTAACTGGGAACAATTCAAGTGGAATCACTGTAAGGTGAAGAGATGCAAAACATATACGTATAGGCTATCATTTTCCAAAAGTACCAGTGCAGATCTGCAGATAGAGCGGGTTGTGCTAATTGTGCTTCTAGAAAGTTGCATTTTCATTTCTTTGTGAAGAATATTAATGGGCACCAAAAATGTGCTATCAGAATTGTACTAGAAGAAATTAAATTCCATCTTGAAAAGTCAGTCTGGGGCTATGACATTCCTGTCTGATTGGGATCTGACATGTCTGGGCGGCAATACCAGCTAATAATTACCTATGGTGATGGGATTTTAAATCTTTTGTTTGATTGGGTAGCTGGGATAGGGAGGAAAAGTAGCATTGAAATGTGGGCTGATAGCATTTCTTCTGCTAATTAGTGACTGTTTTGCTACCATTTTGCAAGAAACTTTCCTAAAACTTGACAGGATTAATATCTCATGAGTATTTCTGTGGAAGACTATACTACACTTAAGCTCGATTGTTTCATGTCATCACTGAGGAAAACCTAGGAGCAACAAAGAGATTATTTGCTAGCAACTATAGAAGAATAATAGTTTATTATTGCACTAGGATTTTAGAACTCGTTTGAGGTATTATAGTATCCAGTTTACATACTTGCATTGGCCAACCACTGCATGCATGGAAATGCATATTCCATCTGAATCAGCAGCAGGTGATGAGGCAGTGACGACTGCACCTAACTGATTACCGTCTAAAAACTGCTTCACATTACTCAGCAGTGATGCCATTGGACAGTGAAGGAACAGCATTGATGGGTTCTGGTAGAAGCTCCATTTATTCATTTCTGGGTCTCGGAAAGAGACATTGCAGAGAGAGGAAGTTGCATACAAGACATTTTTGAGGGCAAAAATCTTTTAATAGGGCAAGGAGAAGAGTTACAGAAGTTTATATTCCACAGGAATTAATTAATATAATTCCACAGAAAAAATAATTTGGTAATTTTCTGTCTTAGGAGGGGCAGCTTTACATTTTTAATAGTGAAAACCATAATGGGGAGAGTAATGGAGAAGTAATAAAAGTCTGTAAGGCTCCTTTGCTCAAAATATGCGGAGTCGCCTACATGCTGGTCTGATCCATGAAATTAGCAAGTCTAGCCACTTTTATAGGATTTGCTGATATGAGGGCTGGAACAGCTGATGTGATACTCTCATATTACACTAGTAGAGAGCAAAGGGAATGGCTGACATGGCTAAATGTCTTATGTAATATTCCCTAACTCGTAAACTAGATAAAAATAGCTCAGTCCTACGTCATCTGGTGTACTTACAAACCTCAGATATACAGGGGACCCTCATCCATTAATTTTGTTAATCTTCAGCTCCTAGGGTGGCAACATTTAGGTTCTAAGTTAGAACTGGGTCAAAGCAGAATGGAAACATTATTTTCTTAAAAAATGGTAGAATTAATTCAAATTATATGTTTATGGAACAGTCTAGAATGACATGCATCTTACACATAGCTATAGAATGAGGGAGAAAGAAGAAATTATGTTAATTAAATTGTGGAGTTTAATTAGTATTTTGTGAATATACATTCATATAATCAAAAAAGTATGAGTTTTTTGATGATCCTCACCTGGTTCAGCCATAGATCTTGGTTCTAAAGAGAAGAAGAGCAGAATTAGTAGATTGAGTTACTACTTTCTTTTGCCAATAATTTTTCTTAAACATTAAATACAAGGCTTGATCTTCTCAATAACATGGAATACTCCTTTTGGTGCAATTTTCTGTTTAAGGGGTGGTGGAGACAGCCAGGCCTTGTACTCAAATGTATGTTAAATCCACTGAACAATATGAACCCTTATGAACATTTTTGAGAATTTATGAATAGGAAATGAATTCTGCAAGAAGTTGTGGGGTTTTTTTTTGCAATCTTAGTGCTACTTTATTGTGTCTTGAAGATTATTTCTAGAATTATTACACACATGAAAACAAGTTATGATAAAATGTTTTCCTATAGGTTTAATTTTGCATGGTATTTAAGGAATTTTTATTGAGTTTTAGCAATTTTAGCATGCCAGTGACTTACGAGAAAATTGCAGATTTTTTGACTGCACTTAAAGCAGAAGTATACGTTTGCAACCTAACATCTATTGTGCACATACATATGTAAGCGTGCTAATGTGTACATCAGATTACTTTTGTGGATAAATAAGCAATCCACTGCCCATAAGCTCTATTGCAGTAGCACTTAACTATAAGATGAGGGATTTATGGGCAATGGAGCTCCATGTAAATGGTGCAAAACCAAAAACAAATACTGAAAGTAAGTCTGGAATAGAAAAGGACATTGAAGTGGCAAAGGGATCAAAGCAGAGGGAAAACCAACTCAATAGTTTGGGGAATCTCAGACAAATACTACCTGGGAGTAGGCTGTTTAGTTCATCCACAGTTTTGGCTTCTGGAACCCAGATATATTGCCATAAGTATGGCTTATATAGTTCTTTGCTTATAGTTCATTGCAGTAAGAAATTCAAAGTGTTGCTATTAGCAGCTTTGTTGCTTGTTTATATTTCATTAGACATGGTATTTCCACACAAGAAACGTACTTTTCTGTAATATCCTAAAATCTGGAGAGTCTTCTATCAGTGTTCCTTCTCTATACCATTCAACCTTTGGGGAAGGAGCTCCTTTCACCCGACATTCAAAGACCACAAGCTGCCCCTCAGAAGCTGAAATATCCTGTAACATCTAATAGAGAAAACAAATAGACAGTCAGTAAATGTCTTATTGGCCTGGAAGTAATACTGATTTCAGTAAGATTTCATAAAGCCACTTAATCCTTGAATGGCTTAAGAAACACATAGTTCCTTTTTTTATCTCTGTTAGAAAATTTTAATTACCTCTCAATACAATTAATTGGCCTCTAGTTTTCAAATATGTCATAGAACAAATTACCTTTGTGAATACAGGAGCAGCAATTATAGGTCTTCCATCCAGTCCTTGCAAATAGTTAGTGGGGCTTTGAGCCTGCAGATCGCAAAACATCATATGATGATATTTTGGTGTACAGTGGTTATTTTCCCATATACAGAAGAAACATGTTTTTGGAATGATACAAGAGATTTTCATGGGTGAAGTCTAAAGCAAAATACTTAATGAAATGAGAAAAAGTTGCTCTAGTAGGCAACTGCTAGTGATCTTCCTTAATGGGTTACTGCCTGAGTAACAATGCTCTTATTGCCTCACTGAGTTAGTCATGGCAAGGAAAACTGCGCTGCAGCTTAACATCTTTCTTTAATACTTCACTAAGGCAGATCTATGTAGGCTGCTTGGTGGTAGTCTCCTTTTAAAAACTCTTACTTAGAAAATATCTGTGGATGTTAATAAGGAAAAGTCAAGTCAAGTGTGTGACTGGTCTTTTGCCAAAACCAAATAATTTCAGAGGTGGAATATGGCCCTATTGAGCCTACTCAGTGAAATCAGAATGAAATTATTCTTCTCCTGGAAAACATCCTTATATGACTTGATTAATAGGGTTTTCCATTTTAGTGAAATAGAATCTGCCCCAGAACAGCCGAATTAGTGCTTCAGTATCTCAGGAAACAGCCAAATTCTATAGATGGTGTCTTATAAGCCAACAAAATTAAAAATGGTGAATTTTGAGATAACCACTACTCTGGACTTGAACAGCCTCTGTCAAAATGGCATAATGTCACTAGGGCTTATTTCTGTTCTCTTTGTAGTCAAAAATACATGTGCGTTGCTTCACCTATTCAGTATCTGTTTACTGGTTACCACCTAATTCTAGTCTGTAAACATTAAAAAGGCAGTGTAAAGTGCCTCAGTTTTATTTTTAAGGAGATATGGCTCTTCCTTCCATTAGGAAAGAATGCACAGTTATGAATATTCTGATAGTTTGAAGCAAAAAGGTCTCAAAATGCATGCTAACATTAATTAGAAACTCTTTGATACGGATATTAAAATGTTATGTGTAAATAGCATATATACATATAAAGTAAACATAGTAGCGAAATCATTCCACTTAAAATAAGTTTCATTGAAAGAAAATTATTTCAGGTGAGTCCTTGAGAGAGAAAAAAAGTTATAGGAAACTTTTAGGAAAGTTACAGGAAAAAGTTATAGACTGACACTATTGAAAGTGAATGAGTCAGTCTGCAATGAGGCCAGTGAGCTAAGTTACACATCCAAGTGCCCTTCATGGCATGCAGTCTCTGACCTGCTGGAGTGCATACAGATTCCCACTGCTGGCTGAGCTAGCAGCAGCTGCTCCTTCTGCTCATTGCCGCAGAGATGCCTGTAACCTGGGGGTGAAAGATTCCCTTCCCTTTGCCAGGTGCTAAGGTTAGCTAGCAGGCAGAACATCTCTTCTGTGTATGCAACTACTGTATGGTGGTAAGGTTCAAAGCTGAAGTTCATCAGCAAAGGAAAAACTAGAAAATTTGTGGATTCTAAGTCACAAACTGTAGAAGAAACACCTTTTTAAGAGCTTTTGGTCCTTGAAATTCACCATATTGTCTCCCCTACCTGATTAACTGGTGTTGACACAGGCTGGATAGGTACAGACACAGGCTGAGCCACAGCAGATGGTGCCTTGGAGGTCTCTAGATGCTTTGTTGCAGTTCTAGGTGCAGGAGATGCTTCATTCAAGAAGCTGTCAGATGGCTTTGGTTTGCTGTGGAATATTAACCAAAAACAAATTCTCTAATTGAAAGCTAGAGCTGTGTGTCCCCCCCTTATTTATGTCTGTCCCAGTTACATGTCGACCCCAGCATCACTTCTGGGATTGAATTCCAACTGATCTAAACTCATACGTACTCCTAGGTAAACTGTATTTTATAAGAATCAGGCTGCATATCTTGCCACTATCATCTCTCATACTTAGTTCAGTTACACCAAGTGTAATAAATGACCTGGATTAACTCATTTATGGCTTGAAAGCTACTGTTACCAGCTCTGAGCAGCATGAGAGCAGCGCTAGTTTCTCAGAGGACAATGCTAGTTTCTCTTGCTCTCTGAACTTGTATGAAGATTTGGGCCTATAAGGTAATGAACATACTATGGTCTACTAGGATACAGATTCAATAATTTACTGCTGAAAAATAAAGAAAGGTATGCTTTCTGACCAGCATATCATGCAACTTTGGAAGGATACAGGTTGTCCAGTCTTCACTTCTTCTAGGTTATTTTTCTATAGAAGTAAAAGAGTTGACCCTATTTTTTTTTTACTGCTAAATGAAATAATGCAGATAATGAAAAGATGGTCTTTTTATTCAGTTTGAGCACTGACTGCTCTGGAATGTACCACAGGTTCCCACAGAAAAGCCATCCTTGAAACCAGAGGAAGCCTTACTGAGGGTGAACATACAGTTATGGTGATCACCGATTTCTCTTTTAAAATTATGGAATTTTTTTCACATGTTCTCATATTAATTCCCTTTAATTACAGGTGTTTAGATTCATGTGACAACAGCTGGAAGATAAGCAAATACAAAGACACTCTGATTTATACCCAAAACTGCTATTTTGTAATTCTACTATTTAAGGACATCCCGTTACAATGTCAGAGCAGCATTCTTTTTTTCCCTAAGAATTACTTCACAGTTTAATGAGGTAAGCAACTTAGAGATGTCATCAAGTGCTCAAGAACCTAGTCAACATTACATTAACACCTAATGAGATGAATAAGAAGAAACATTATGCCAGAGACACCTGAAAAAGTCTGAGCTAAAACTATGAAAACCGTAGCAATTCATCCCAAAGTATAACCCTCATTAATAAATAATAGGAAAAAATAAGGTGCAGGTCTATTCAATTAAAATTTCTTCTTTATATAGCACTGGTTCCTATTGAGGTTGAATTAGTGCATACAAAGGAGTTCGGAATAAAACACTGATTATCTTAGTTTTTAACCAGCCTGAGTCCCTTTGAATTCACAGAAGGACTCTGATTCTGAAAGATTAGATCAGGTTCTAAATGCATAGGGAATGGATTTCATTTAGGAAAAACATAATTATTTCCCAGGTTTTAGATTATATCTGACACCTTTTCTTTATTTTTATAATTAACTAGTCTTTTATGCCATCATTTCAGTTTGCATTAATTCATGTCTGTTAATTTCCTTATCTTAAATCTAAATAATGCATGTATAGCCATCTTCTGCCAAAAACTTCATGATATACCATACTTTCATGTAAGAAATCTTACTTTTAAATTGGATACCTAAATCAGCATTTAAGATGGGTCTGAATTTTAAGATGCCATCAAGTGGCATCTGGTTTAATACATTAATTTTAGTAGTTTAATCTTTCAGGTAACATATTTCTCCTTATGTTTATATTTAATATTAAACTTCCGATTCTTAAGCTAAAGTTGAAGACACACAAGCAAATGTGTAGTTGTTCCATACTATTTTAGAGCAAACAAGCTAACACACAAACAAAACTCAACCCAAACAATCCAATCAAATCTCAAACAAAAGCCTAATGTGTTGGAAGTTGCAAAATATTAATGGAAACTGAAATGTCTATGCTTGTGGGGTTTTTAAACTGTAAGCAATATGGAAGATGTAATTGATTTTCAACTTACTGATCCATTTCGTCTTTGATTATTTCACCTTCAGAGTCAGAAGAAGAGACTCCTATGAAAAAGAGAAAAACCCAAACACTTAGAGGAGTTTTGGGAGTTTATCTATGAATGGTACAAACCTTTATTCATATTTCCTCTAGCACATTCTAAGGGTGTATACTATAAAGCTAAGCCAAAACAGAAGATCACATTGCAGTGGAAATGAACCAACATTGCATACTGTGCAAGAATGCAGAACTGCTATTGACATAAGGCAGATTTGGGATAAAGTGTGAATGAAATGAGGAAAACAGCATCCAGGAGTGAATCCATACCTTGGTCTCCCCAGGTTCTCTTTAAAATGACACCAGTAGGTTTTAGTCTGTAATTTTTGTTGTGAATCACATAAGACCTATTTTTTTTCTCTACTGGCTGAAAAAAAAAGGGGGGGTGGGGGAGAAGGCAAATATAGCTGTTGCAATGAAACTAGTGCCTTGTAGCACAGTTTGAAGATACTAGCTCAGTTTACTAACAGCTACCTTACTGAGACATTTTACACTTCTGATTCAGCTTTCACTGCATTTGGAATTTGCATTTTCTCTGCTGTTCCTGCTACTGAGCATGTCTATCAGTCATAGCTTCCATCCAACATCCTCTGAGTTAGGTAAAAGTAGGCCTTGGCCCCAGTCTCGAGCACTAGTAAATCCCTGCCAAGCACAGACATTTACAGCATCTATTGTGCAAGTAAAATATCAAATTGCTGGCATATTTATTTTGGTTACAAGGTCCCAGTAATAAGTTAGGATGAAGCTATCCTATATTCAATTTGGGATAATGACTGTAGGGAAAAGATATTAGAAAGAATTAGATACAAATTTGAATTTTTATCTTTCTGTAGGATATGACAGACAAAAAAATATAAATTGGCCTCAGGAATATTTCTCGACTTTAATCTTGCAGTGAGATATAGAAAGTCTCTGGGGAACAACACAATAAAATTACATGTAAAGGGCAGTCACTCATCTGAAGATTATTTTGCAGAGAAATAATAAAGACATTAATAACAATGAAGCATTGACTCCCTGCTGTGTATTTTTTGTGACAAATCTATTTACACAGTCAAGATACAAAGTCCATAATTTTATCTTAATCCTGTATGATCAATTTAAACAACAATTTCTGCAACAATTCTATAATTACCTTCTATGTAAATCTCTGCAGAGGTAGAGTCTGTTCCATAGATGTTTGAAGCAAAGCACGAGTAACGTCCTGTATCCTCCTCAAAAGCTTCAACAATAACCAATGAATGTTGATCACCTGTCTGGATAATTTGAATGTCTGGTGAGTTTTCAAGCTCCTTCCCTTCACAGTACCACCTGCAAGACAAAATACACTGTTTATCAATGCAATCAATTTGACAAATATAATGACATTGTTCAAAGTCTTTCTGATGATAAAACGGGTGGTTGTTAGCCTCAAGATTCTGACAGAGTATTGCAGGTAAGTGTAGAATCAATAGTCATAGGGATAAATTTTTTTTTTGTTTTTCATAATATTCAACTACAGTAAATAATAGAGCTCCTTTCTTTGCAGTATTTAAACATGCTAACAAACTAATTTATATAAACGATTCTAGCACGTATTTTTCTTGATACACAGATTTCCGTAGTAGAGTAGAAGAGCTCTGATTTGGAATGCTGTCGATTCAGCTCTGAATTTCTCTTGGTGTACATTCAGATATGTGTTGTGGCTTAAACTGTAGAAAAATAAGACACACACCTAAGTAAACAAATTCCCCTCAAACTTGTGATTCCAAAGTTCATGTTAATTCAGATTGTGACTGAAATTTACGATAATATTGTTCTCTGTTTTATCATATATTTAAGACAATCTGCTTTTTATAAAAGGTGGCATAAGTGTATCACAAGGAAAGACAAGTGATTTATTACAATATAGAGGCATTTCTTTGAATTTTTTTCTACATCATACTCCTGTGTTTCTCTGTTAAACCCAGTTACAGATCCAAGAATATACTTGGCCCTTTAGAGACTTCATGTTTTCATCTGAGGCATTTCTGTGTGCCTCAGTGTTCAGGATTATTTCAATAGAAAATACAGGAATCCAAGCAAAAGTAAAAGCAGCACCTAAAAAGCACCAAATGACAGTAACCATCACTCAATCTGAGAGCTAGTAGGAGAGGAGAGCAGGCCTGATTGCTGTTGCTTGTTAATGTGAAGACAGAACAGAAAGAGAAAAAGCAGGTGGGTTTGAAGAACCAGATTCAAATTTAATAAGACAATCTAGGTTTTATAGAGAAGCTGTAGTACTACATGTAGGGATCCAAAGTTAAATGTTTAGGATAATACTCAGAAATATCTGTATGATTTTTTGATAATTAGCTGAATTTGAAGAAACAAACTAAGGTGCATTTGTGTTTTCGCTATAACCTTTCTCATAAACATAGATAGATATTAAACTGCACAAAAATATTTGTGTTTCTGTTTATTGCTGCTTTCTTAACTACATATGGTTGATCAATGCATCTTGTGCTTTGTGGGTGGGAACTGTCACACTGACATTTTTTATTTAACTGACCTTTTAAAATGAATAATTGTTTCATCCATCTTTATGAAAGTACCTGCCAGTTTCTGAGTGCATACAAATGCTATCAATGCAATGGCAAATATATTTACTATTATATGTCACACAAAATAACATTAGTTGTGAAAAGGATAAAAATATATTTCTGAGTAATAAATTATAATAATTCATATTTTGTGGCTCATAATACAAGGTGCTTCAATACATTTTCATCTCAGATAATTTAGAAAAACATTAATAAATAAATTTGTTTAACCATTCAGTTGAATTCACCTCTTGGAAGCACAGCTTTTCATAAAAGTTTGTGCTGCAAATTGAACATGAAGAAAAGCCCAAATTAACATCTTAGGGAGAAAAAAAAAATCTGTAAGACAGTCCATCCCAATGGAAAACCAGAATTTGATAGAAATGCAATGTAGAATTGAAAAAAGAGCCACAAAGAGACTGTGAGGTATGAAGGAGTACAAATCTAGAATTTAAATGCTGATTATATAGCTAAGAAGTAAACCATGTACTATTTGTGCACCTTTAGTCCTAGCCATCCAACATGGCTTTCTTAAAGTAGACAGGGTATTCCCCAGTCCACTTTGAGTTGCACACTAGTGTAATCTGTAGCTGTACAGTCAACTGACGTGAATATGCAGCTTGGAAAGCATACAGATCTGCCTGTTACTGAGGGAGTCTCCTGCACTATGGAATGAATCATGCTGCTTAACACAATTTCCCCTTTTAGAAAGGCACACCTTTTTAGCTAGAAAGCTAGAACTTGGTTAGTGCCTACATCTGCTTTCTTATCCTCTTTTACAAGCCTCCTTTGTAACAAGAATTGAAAATGTGTCTAAGAAAATTACTTTTATAAATTTAACATTTCTAATTGCAACAGAAAATTATTTAGTGAATATCATCGTGTTAAAAGAGGATGCCAGTAGGGTTTAAAATGTCCCAGCTCTCTTCCCTGGCATTTCACAGCTGTGTACAGTTTACAAAAATACATCCATGTCCTTCTTGCAGGGTCTTACCACCGAGAAACTGACACTGCTTTATGCAGAGAACTTCAACCAAAGTCACTAATTTCTCTTCCATTTGAGCCTTAGGGCTCTGATAGACCAGCTTTTTCAGATGTGGCAGCAGTGTTTTAAAATGCTAAAATCCTGATGCTGACTTCTTTGCTGAAGGTTTCTCACTGTGTAGTGAGGATGGCAGGTTCAAACGTGTTCCCAGGCCCAGCTGCCCCAGTCTTAGTCTAATGAAAATGGGTTTGCTCCAGGACACTGGATATGTGAATTTCGGATAACTGAACTATACAAATTCTCCTATATATCACTCTTGGTAAATGTTAATAACCATAAAAGAAGGGACTAGGCAGTCAGGAAGCTACAGTTGCATTTAAATTGCCATGAGTGCTTGCATGAACTTAATGTGAGCCTCAACATAAAGAATGTATTCATCTATCCCTTTGAAGTTTGGCATTTGCTAGGTTTTCTACCACTCTGGTGTGCAAAATGAGATGGTCCAAGGTACTTTCTGTCAGTGGACAATCTGCCTAGGGCACCACTTTACTTCAGGATAGCTTTCAGCAGCCATTCATGCTGCTTCTCAAACCCCAATAGAACTTGTTTAAGGTGCTTCACAATACAATGGTAAACAGTGTTTTGGATATTAACGAAACGCATGCAACATGCAATATCTTTGGAAATTTAAGAGATAGCTGTCATCATACAAAAAGGAGTAATAACATCAGTATATACCCTAGGATGCCAGGTGAGCTAGCACATGTGAAAAGATAAATAAGAACTTACTGGGTGTTCAGACTACAAGTGCACCTAACCCAGCATGCTGACTTGACAGTGGCCAAAAGCAGACACTTATGAAAGAGTATAAAAATGGAGCAAATACATACATATACATGTATGTATATTAATATACTTATCCTAGAGTGTCTAACCATTCTCCTTATCTTTTTTATCTTTGTATCTTATATCTTCATCTTCTATCTGCCATTCTCTATCTTTTTTAGAAGCTGTGAAGCAGCACTTCAAATAATTTTTAAAAGGTGAAATCAGTGGTTTTAAAATTATTATTAGCAAACTACCTCTTTTTTAAAGGATTTCACTATCACAGTACTGTTGCCGTTATTTTCTAGTAGATCTTATGAATCTTCATTAACGTTTAGCTTGCAAATCCTGCTTTTTATTTGTGTCATCTTTATTTTGAAATAATTGTTTTACACTTCTATTTAGAATACATTTCCTTTAAAAATAATGATTGTAATGAGTAAAGCTTGTGATTGAGCTATAGTGTTCATATTCCATCACAGTCCAGTCAGGAACCTTTCAGATCCTCTAATACAAACCTCTTCAGACAGAAGGAAGAGCAACAACTATTTTAGACTTTTCCCACAGTGACTTGCCCAAACCTGTTATTTTCCTCCACTAATAATTAGATATAGTGGAGCTTTTTTCACTGGCTCCACAGAAGTGCATATCACATTTGCTTTTCTGTACAGTGATATCCTTATAAACATGTAGATACAGATACCATAGCTAGTAGTGGGGTCCTTGAAAACCAGAACAGAAACATAGTGCCTGGCATAAAGGAACAACTCTGCCACAAGTAAGTAGAGGAAATGTTTAGCAGTCCCAATGAAGAAGTATGGGTATGTGCATTACAGGGCTGACTGAAAATGTCCTTTGAAATTGATTAGTACCAGTTTTAAATTCCAGACCAAGAAATTACATAGGATTCCTGTTATCCCAAGGGGGGATTTTTATTTATTTATTTTTCTATTATATATTGTATCATATGTATTATATGGTTTATTCTTACGTTGCTTTCAAGACTTGCAATTGGTGATAATTGAAAATGGTCACATTTTCAGGGGAAAATTCGTATGACTACAAGCATATATTTGGTATGTGAATGTACAAGTTGCTTTTAGGTGTCTAATACATATAGGCAACTATGTACTTTGGGAGGTGAGTCATGGGACTTACTCATGTCTTTTTATATACCTACCGCATGCTTCCTTCTAATGTAGCCTTGGTTTAGAATGTTAGCTTTAGCGGATACGAAAAACTATTCAAGAGAATACCCATGTTCGAGAATTTTATCTCATTTTCAGCAGCATCTTTTCAGAACATTGAATTAATTTATATAGTATGGTGATATTCTGGTTTTGTGTTCACTCAAATGTGGCTCCTCACTCAAGTGACATATAAAGCAAAACGTATTACACAGAATGCTGTATACAATCACTATTAAGATGTAGTAACTCTTTGTGTTACTAGTGATCATCTTTTCCAATTAACCTTTATGTCTGTGTGAAGATGTGTATTGCATGCCTATGTGAAGCACAATTCTAATTTCCTATAAGCAAATTTAAAAACACCATGTAAGCTATTTATCTCAATTATTTTAGTAGTATGTCAGTAGTATATTCCTTTAGTAGTATATTCCTTTACTTGACTTAAACAGATGGTGGAGCAGGATTGAGTTTATTCTTTTCTTTGCGGTTATTTTT
>WYDI02013584.1:35475-47049 GCA_009867235.2 Psittacus erithacus
AGTAGTATATTCCTTTACTTGACTTAAACAGATGGTGGAGCAGGATTGAGTTTATTCTTTTCTTTGCGGTTATTTTTTTGTTTGACTAGTTAAAAATTTGCAACGTAAGTGATTTAATAATTCAGAAATAAACTTCTGTTTCAAACATTTGTTTTGTTCTTCTATGCAGTGCATTCTTTAGTCACTGTTTTCATCATAGTTATTTTGAGATTAAGCTGAGAAAAAGAACATTCTCCATGTATGTTATCTCTTTGAAATGCTTATAAATGAAAAACAATTCTCTTTTGTGAAATTAAGTTTTATGTAAATCTTTGTCATGGCCATGTCTACTCTTTGCTTATTAATATTTTATTTTATTCTTACCATCCAAACATTGTACGTGTTAGCAATGAAATGTCAGTTCCAAGGGGAGTTCTGACATTGAGATACGTGGCATGACTGAAGTAGCAATGCTGTCTGTCACTGACATTTCATTCCTGCCATGAATTGTAATGATAGTTTCATCATACAAGGCAGGTTCACATTAAGCACAATCAGTGTCATCCGCTGTGCCAAATTAATCCTAGGTCTTAGTCTATTGACTTGACTGGAGTTGCATGTAAGAGAAGTTTGGCTCTCTAGACTTTGAGCACTAAAACAGAAACATGTTTTCATTTGGCAGCCAGGAAGAAAAAAGTCTTAATCAATCTTATGTGGCTTCAGAGTCTCTAAAATCTGTGATTAGTTACAGCTCCAGTCTCCTTAAACAAAGCAGCACTAAAATGCATTTCTTTAAGCTTTGTATGCCTATGTTAAAGAATGTTTTCGTGGAAACCTTATGACATACAGCCTGTTTTTAGAACTTCAAATCCTTGTGACACTTTCAGGATAGCTGTGTATGCCAAACCATGCGATGTGATTCATAAGTAAAATTAACCTAAGAGTGATGTGCCAGACAGTTTGGAAAAATGTAGGCACCTCTGAACTTGAGAGAATAAGGAATGCTCTCCTCACAGAGGGGAGTGAATGTCACACCCATCATTACTCATACAGAAACAAAGCTGTAGAAGGAAGCATGAGAAAGAAGTCATCAGAACCTTTAACAGTTTGGAAATATGAAGAAATACTTCTCTTAAACGCTTATTTCTAACCTGCAGTATAGTCAAAGTAATGAATCAATAAACTTAGTAGTGCTCTTTAATTGCAAGCTAAGGTTTGAGTTAGCTAGAGGCCTGTCAGTCTTTGTTTCTCACTTCTGACACTGCATTCAGTTGATGATACTGAAAAAGGGGTAACATTTAATTTAAGCTTCTTTCTAGATAGGTGGGCTTAACGAGCTTCCTCTAACATGTGAGTGTGTTACATTAAGTCTGAGTTATCTTAAGAAGCAATTGGACAGGTCTGTCTGTATTCAGCCAAGCAGGATTTAGCTTTCCATGTCCATATTCATATTTCAAATCAGTTCCTGGTTTCTTCTCTTGCTCCAACATCCAATTTTCTGTCCCTCAGTGAACTGTTGTATAGACCAGACAGTTATCTACCAAGCAGGTAGGTTATAATGCTGTATCATTGCCAATGATATTTTGACCCTGATCCATCATGAATGACATTTACACCATTTTTACATCATCAATTTTCTTTTGTACTGTTTTGCTTTCAAACATGGTATCTGTCCATCATATTCTCCAGTCCTTTCCATTCCTGTGATCAGCTTCTTTTTTAATCTGCTGTCTCTAATTTCTCTCTTATAATTCCCATTACATTTGTTTAACCATCAGATTGCTCCTAGTGTTGACTGAGAAGCTATGTTCCAGAGCTTGTTGAATCATTTTCTTATTTCGCAACACCTGGAGTTCCCACAGTACCGCTTCTACGTAGTGAGTGTATGTATTATAAGCATTATAAGTAACTTGGGGTTGATTCCTTTCTATGGTTAGGAAGTCCATTTTAAATCAAAGGACACAGGCAAGCATGCACCACCACACATGGGTCCAAAGGATGCTTGTTTATTGAGCTTGGTCATTCAGCTAAGTTGAAGGAAGAAGATATCACATCTTAAAGCCAGTCAGCCTTAAGCTTTCTTTTATCAGTTGCCACTTTGCCAGTTAGTCCTGTCCTGAGACTACTGATTTTCATACCTCTCTAGCTTATTTATCAGAATTCTTCCCTCCTTGCCCAGCTTCACAGATACTGAACCTAACTCATAGAGTCATAGAATCATAGAATAGTTAGGGTTGGAAAGGACCTTAAGATCATCAAGTTCCAACCATCCTGCCATGGGCAGGGACACCTCACGCCAAACCATGCCACCCAAGGCTCTGTCCAACCTGGCCTTGAACACTACCAAGGATGGAGCATTCACAGCTTCCCTGGGCAACCCATTCCAGTGCCTCACCACCCTAACAGTAAAGAACTTCTTCCTTATATCCAATCTAAAACAAATTCATTACAAACCTTGAAAAGCTGTTACACTCCAAGCAAGATATGCTAATTCTGAGCCCAGTTCTGCACAGTTCCACAACTGTGGCCAACAAGATGCTTCCTTCATTTTCGAAACTTTGCACAGCAGATCAAAGACACACACTATTCCTTGTGAAAACAAAAACAAAAATGAAACCGTGCATTCTCATGTCTCCATAGTTAATGGAACACGTATCCCAAAGTACATTACATTTTCTGGTTTCCTTATGCTGTAGCACTGACTAAAAAGGCCTTGGCCCCTGGAAGCACATGAATGTTTATCACTCAGGCAGGTGAATTATTTTACACCCTTTCTTAGTGTTACTCCTATACACTGGTGGGGTTGAAAGAATCTTGGATGAACAGGACAGAAGTTGTTAACAAACAAGGATGATCAGGAAAGTGTTCAAGTAGCTAACATTACCAGCTTTCTCCTTAATACAGCACGTACATACACACACAAGGAGTATGTATGTGCTGCATAAATCACAATTTATCCCCTTGTGATTTATCTCTTACTTGTTAGTTTAAATTGTAAAACTGAAAACCGAGCCCAATCTTTTTATTGAGCTTGACTACTTGGGACTGATTTCCCCCATGGGACTTCTTTTTCCCTGTCCCTACTATCTGTGGCCTTGGAGCATGTAAGTTCTGGGCTTCTGTGTTAGTTCCTCTAAGACCCTGATCTGACTACAAGCATAAGTCAGTAAACCAGGGTTGCATTTCTGTTTGAAGCAGTACTGTGCCTGGCAGCAGTGTATTGTTGTTGGAAATGTTTGGTGGACACTCACTCTATAAAAGTGTAATAGTTCCTGTACTGACTGGCATTCACATAAGTAACTTATTTTATTATTTAAAATTAACAAAATCAAATATTGAAATAGAAATTTCAGTTGAAAACCTTCAGTTTTGTTGGGATTAAATAAGACTCAAGTTACAAAGATATCTGTCATCCAATTCTGTGGAATGAAGCAGTCCCTGAACTGGGTGCATAGGCATCCTGGCCATCCCTGGATACTCCATGGGATGAGTCATTGTTCCTAGGTTCTCTGATCTGCCTTTGTGAGGCTTCAGTGACTTTATAGTGTCAATTTCTAATTCAGATAGCTGTTAAATGCC
Organism: Psittacus erithacus; assembly: GCA_009867235.2. Taxonomy (NCBI): domain Eukaryota; kingdom Metazoa; phylum Chordata; class Aves; order Psittaciformes; family Psittacidae; genus Psittacus; species Psittacus erithacus. The sequence goes on from WYDI02013584.1 coordinate 39,034, forward strand.
TAAACTTTGATGGCATGAACACCTTGTCAGTTTTATGTGTGTGTCAATGGCATGGGCATGATGTGCTGTTATAAGGATAGTGTGACATTCTGGAGAAATATATGAAATTAACACTTTGCACTGCAGTATATGCTATCAACAAGCAATTCAGTGTTCACCTTTTCTGAATACATAGAAAGTCAGATCGAGTTTGTGTACAGGTCTATATATGTAAAAGAATATTATTTCAATGGTTTCCTTTGTATTATAAACTATGAATGATGAGGAATCCTACTGCCATTTTTAATATAAAAAAGATTTATCAAGTGCCTGGAGAAGTAAGTTTCAAAGACTTTATAAGCAAGAGAAGTCTTCAGAGAGTGTTGCTAATATCTAGGGGATGATGATATTTCCTTTCTGGTTTTAGCCAAGCCCCTTCTCCCCCCAGTTTCTGGCTCTGTTTTCCATTTTGATCAGATTCCTCTATGAATTTAAGGGCTGAACACAATACAACAATTATAATGTCAGAAGCTCCCCCAAGGGAGTGCCTCAAAATTGTTAATCAAAGCAGTGAGTTTAGACATGATGCATAGTAGAAAGCATATTTTTCCCAAACAAGGTATTTTCCCTAGCTTTAGAACAGATTCCTCTTCTATAAGCAAATCATTTAGCCTTTGGAAGTTTACATTTGTGTCATGGACAAGAGACCCTGCATGGCACTGTGGCTCAGGGTCTTGTTAGGGGCTGAGAACATATACACGTTACTACTGAAGGCAGCAGTGGGTCAAAATGGTCTGGCAGTCACAGTTCAGGGATCCTGTGAACTGGGTAACTTCTTGTGTTCATGACAAGGCTGTCAATAATAAGAGGATTCATTTGTAGGTCCTTGATCCTGTGTACTTAATGGTGCATTGTAAAAGCTTCTTCCTTCTGAAAAATTAGCAGCTGGTGTGCCAGAAATTCAAGGAAGTGGAAGACAAAGATTCTTCACCACAAAAACCTTTGGAGCTTCCATCTTTGGATGTTAAGATTGTTTTCATTTGATGATTGTGCCTAGTAGTACAGTGAGAAAGATTATAAAAGGTGTTGACTGCAGAAGTGGTAGTAGTGCTGTATTCAGCGTTGTCTAAGTATATAAGGAAGACAATAAGCTGACAATTGGAAAAAGTGGATCATCTGTGAAGCTCCGAGTCCTTTAATTAGATACTGAAGATGCAAATAGTTCTTCTCAATATTTAGGAGAGCAACACAGATTTCTAAAATGGCTGTAAAAGGATCAGCAACCATCTAGACTAAGGGTGTCTATTTACGATACTTCAGATATTAGGATGCAAGTATTTATAGTATGTCTTTAAAAGACAAATAGAGTTTTCCTTCCTATTGGATTGGTACAGTCCCAGCAAAGGAAATACAATTCCACCACTCTAATAGGAGGTAAATTTGACTAATGGGCTCTATAGGAACAACTTTAGATTTAGAAAAGCTGATGAGATATAAGAATTTTCAAGATAAACTTATAAGGTACAATAATCTGTTTCTCACTCCACTGATGTCATTGATGAATAAAGTGTAGCTTTTTCATATTTCCTATCACCTCCAGTGATCTTTCAAAATGTTACTTATTTAACATTCAAAATCCTCATAGATATAGGTGAAAACCAAAGCATCAGAATTAGCAGGCTAGTCACACAGCATGAATCAGTTGATAATGGTGTCTTACACTTGATAAAACAGAAGAATTTTTTCTAAGGTCACAACAGAATCATTGTAAGAATCTGAATTAGAACTGACCTGCTCCTGGTTATTTATATAATATCTTCAGTGGACTCCTTTCCTGTCTGATCATGCATGGATTTTTTTTGTTTATGGGATCCTGATTTCACTCATCTCAAACGCCTAATGCTGATGTCTGAAGGTATCGTGGCCATTCATGGTTTTAGGCAGTTTACACAATCAATCTTGATTTCCAGAAAGATAACTAACATTTCTCACTAAGGAGTTAGCACTTTGCTTTACTTATGGAAGTACAGTATTTAAAAACAGTTCTTTAAAATTCAAAAAAAGTGATGTGTCGCTAAATATGTTGTCTAAAATATAAGCAACCTTCTGTATGATTTAAAGAAAGCAATTATTTTTCTTAATCTATTTTAACAACCAAGATCAAGAGACTTCTGCTACAGAATACTAAAATGTGTGCATCAAAATATCTGGAAAAAGTAAGGCATACACCTATTGTTACAGAAATACAAAATGGCAAGTGCAGAGTATGTTTACCTGACTTCAGGTGCTGGGATCCCTACCACAATGCAGTCTAATTGCACTTTGGTTCCTTCAGGAACTTCCCTGCTCTTCAGTTTTTGAGTAAAGCGTGGTGGTTGTCCAATAGGCTCATCAGAATATACAGATGCAGATTCTGACTCTGTTTTTATCTCTGCGTTTGTCAATTGATTGATGGATTCCAAGTTTGCCACCTGATGATCATCTGTTTGTTCAAGTGTTTTCTCTGTTTTGTTTTCCAAGTCTTGAGGTACTGGAATGGAAAGCCGTTCTCTGTTTACTGATGTGCTAGATAGGCTAGAGCTACCTTTTTTACTCCTGTAGTTTTTGCATGTTCGTGGTCTTATTCTTTCAGAGTTGTGAGCTTTGAAAAGTGATGAGAGCTCCTGAATAAAATCTGCAGCCTTGTTTAGAAATTCCTTTTTTGATTCTGATTCAGAAGGGAGGTGGTGTTTCTTTAGATCTTGAGAGTTCCCTTTGGACCCCTTTGAATTTCTGATGTGGTCCTCACAAAAGTTTGAGTGCAAGCCATTGTCTGCTGTTTTCAAAGCTGGAGAATGGGCCATTTGTTTGTATTTTCCTATGTTTTTCAGCTGATCTGGGGGATGCTGTGAACGCGCCTGAAGCTCATCCTGTTTAGTTTCCAGTGGATTCTGATCAATAGCTTGTCTTGCCAGGTTTACACTTTCATTTAGTTCTTCTTGGCTCAAAAAGGCAGAGAGATCTGGAAGGTCATCTTGGGCAGCTACCTCATCTAGATCAGTGGAAGCGTTGCCGTAGTGGAAGTTATGAGAAGCTGTTTCTGATCTGCTTCTTTCACTCTTCCCTTGATGTTTAGTTTCAGCTAAGTAACTTTCTCTCAGAAGTTGAGATATTGAAGTCGAGGATTCTAAACTGTCGTCTTGCATGCTGCCAACAAGAAGGACAAATAGCACCACACCTTATCAATAGCAAATTTTTTGATTGCACACAATTATAGGTTTCCGAAAAGCAGAACACAGCATTTTCAAAATGCATCTTTGTGCTGAATATTAAGTTGTAAGTATGGCCTTGTTTTAAAGGCCTGCTTCTGTATACTGACAGATACTATTGCCTTTAATCAGTAAAATTAAACTTTTATCACTTTCTACAGTTGGTAGAGCACGCAGCTAAAGCAACTGCGAGTGCAGTAGTTTATACTTTGTTTCAGCCAAAACTTCAACTACAGAGCTATTAACTAAATTTCAATGTCAAATCTTTATCATTGCTGACATGTGTTTCTTAGCTAAATGACTAAATACTGGGTATTTCAAGGACTGAAAGTTGTGAGAGAATAACAGTGCTTTTAAATTAAGTAAATTTAGCTTGAAAGACACTGAAGTAGTAAGTAAATGAGGCCTCAAAATCACTTGGGGGATGAGAAGAGGAAGAAGAAGGGGAGGGAAGAACAAAAACATTCCATAATGACAGTTTTTCATTTAAAATTCTTGAAGATGTTGCATTATAGGAAGCAATGATGGTGCTAATGTTCCATACCTTCTTAAGTGAAACATGATTTCTAATAATCTATTCAAAGTAAATAGAGATTTATGTCATTGCTTGACATAATTCTTGATAATATGAACATCATTTATACTACAGGCCTTTCAAAACCATTATCTTAGGTCATCCTGGTTCTGAAAAAATATACCACATAAGGAGACAGTATCAGAAAGCCCATACTTCACCTGCATGACTGATAAGCAAAGCTAAAGTATCCCTTCTGATACTTCAGTAAGTACTTCTGCATAATATTCTCCCTTTTATTTGCATAATAGTCATTATGAATGTAGAGGGGTTCAGACATCGTATGAACAGGCTCATCTTAATGTGGCTTAAATATGAAGACATGACACAAATACTCTTCACAACCTTTCAGAGCACTTATTCCTCACAGGTGCTGAAACAAGTGCATGACTATTTACTGGATCTGTTCCTCAAAATATGTAGGTGCACAGTATTTCTCTCATACTTCATTTCTGCCCTGGCAAGTCTTGCTGTGATGCTTTCAAATATTTCTAACCCAAGGTGGCTGATTTGTTGCACTGCAGAAGGTTCTGTTCCTGTTGTGGCATCAAGAGAAGGGACCCTGCATTCCCTTGCCTCAGCCATTTCCATTTATAGCCTTATGTAACAGCTGAAGCTGTCAAGAAAGAGAAGAAAAATAAAATAGGTATTTCTGCTGTGGAAAGCTTTCTTCTCTGGTAGTGGGACACTTGTCCCTGGAGAAGGGCTAGTAAAAAGCAAATGAGGTGGCAATATCTTGTATTGCTGCAGTATTTCTTCCTGGAATATGAGTGACAGCCCTTCTTCATTATTTACAAAAAGGAAAGCTTCAGTTTGAACTGTTATATTCTTCTTCAGTGAATTAACATAAAGCTATCATGTTATGATATGAATTTTGAGACCTTAACCCTTATGCCTGAGGCACAATTTGTTGTATTGAAATTCTTTTTCTTACGTAAATACTTGGCATTTTAGATTTATTGATTTTATTTGGATAATATAAACCGAGCAAAATCAGCAAGACAATAAGCACACCCAATCAAAATATTGGTAAGTTTGTGCCTGTACAAAAAAATGACAAAAAGAATACTGTATAAATTATATGCTTCTAAGCACCCCATCAGTTGAATACTTGGCATTAAGTTATCTGGCACAGTGTTTCAGTGAGCTGTGCCGCATAAAAGAACATTGATTCAGGAAGCCCACATGAGATAATGTAAGCTGTTTCATGACTGGACAGAGTGTGTAATTTAACCTCTTAAGAGAACAAATAGGTCTCCGTGAAACTTCAAGTTCCCACTATGGATACTACTTCTGCTTGTTCAGCTTTTACTTCTTAAACAGCTGTGCAACTTTACTGAAGCTGAATGTGTTTAAGGGGTTATATTATCTTATGTGTTGATAGCATACTATGTGCTGTAAAGGTCACAGCTAAAGCTACAGCTTCAACTCCGAAGAGTTTAAGTACATTCTAACATGAGAAGTTTACAGACTGGAATACAAATCTCTCACATTAATAAACTGTAGACCTAGAATATAGCTGTAACATAGGGCAAATTTGCTATAGACCTCCTCCTCATGTGCCACCTTGTACCTACTAAAAAACAGAAGGGAAAAAGCAGAGCCATTGATAAACAGCTCTTTTCTCTGCACCATGCAGCTGGCTTGCAAAAAGAGAACAGTGTATACTTTTAGTGGCATGTTATAGAAGGTACAGTCTCTCAGAATTATCTCTGGAGGGATGCAGCTCCATGCTAACCTCTCTACATGTGTCTTTGGCTAAATTACAACATCCAGCTGTATGTATCTTTGTGTAGCTTTAGATGCTACAGTGGAAGGTTGTATTTTGTGTGATTAGAGAAATATGTGTTTTGCAGGTTTGCAAAATTTAGCTTGCTACATTTCTTGGCCACTTTTTCTGAATAATTTCAGGATGGCACATCTTTTAATCTCAATGTCTGTAAAGGTCATCAGAGCTGAAAAAAGACAATAAAGGTCTTTAGAGAACGCTGGGCCATCCAAGGAGGAAAAGCGTGTAGGGAAATAATACTGTGTGATCAAAACCTGCTGAAGTCAAGTGAAGTTAAAGAACTCCTGCAATAATTTTGAGAAAGTATATGAATATCATTTGACTGTGATTATTCAGGGTTTCATTTTCCTCTGTTCTACAGATATTGTGCTATAGTTCAACAAAGGTTGTTAATCACAGAGCAGCTTTTCTGTGAATAAACATAGTAAAGCAGCTGTTTGTTTAGTATGTTTATTTGAGACTTAGGGCTTGAGTCTTGTGTATCTTCTATTCATCTTTTGAACAAAGCATCAAAACTTGAAAGAAATAATTTCTGCTAATGAGAGAAATAATTTCTGTTAATTCCCTTAGGGGGTATTACTGCAATATGAGATGTTTTCAAAGAAGATGTGTTTAGATTGGCAAAACAGCTTTATCATTCAATTTTGCAAAAAAAGTATAGTTAAGAAGCCACTGTGATAGCAAGAGGAAGAAAATTACATGCATATTATTGCAACATAACAAAACCAGGGATGCCTGTACCTGGTGAAAATATAAAATTACAGAGGAAATTAAAGTAGTCAAATCAAAACTTCCTTGTACTTATGGTTCATTTTGGCTAGCTTTAATGCAACTGTATAAAGCATCTTCCATTCAGATGACAGGCTAGACAGCAGAACCACAGCTGGAAGTGCGTAACCTGCTTGTCTGTCACAGTCTTGAGTGAACACATGGGAAACAAATGTACAAATCACTGGTTCAGCTGGTTCACTGGTTCAGCTCTGCCCTCTCTCAGAGGGGGCAGAGACAGAGATGTGAATAGGAGAAAACAAACAGTTCCCCAGCAAAGGAGCTGGAACAACTTCCTTCCTTTCTTGTGCCTGTGGGGCTGGAAGAGGTAGAAGAAAGCAGAGTGCTCCTTCTTGTGTTAGGAAGCAAGATATTGATGAGAATGATTATGATGCCAAATTCTTAATCCTTAGAGAGACATCACTTTTCTTTAGAGCTTACCCAGGGTCAGGATATTATATCTAACTCTTCTCTATTTTCAGCTTGCATAGAAGATAGCTTTTAATTCTATTTTTAGTAAGGAAGAAGTTGGGTACTAGTCAAAAGTAGCACTTTGAGGCAGTGTGTGGCTACTGAAGTTTTGAGACATTTTGAATTATGTGATATTTCTAATTAAATGTAAAATGTTGAGTTTTAGCAAATGTTGCTATGAGGCTCCCAGACAATCCACTTACAGTTATTAATTATGCGTTGCATATGCCTTGAAAGATGCCCAGTTTCTTTTTTTTTATTTTTTTATTTTATTACAAGGATTTATACTCTCCAAGGGCTACAGAGGACTGATCACTGAAGGAAGCATTGGGTAGGCTGAGACCTTTTGGATTTCACAGTCAGGGGACAACAGCTTTTATTCAAAGGAGAGCAAGCATTCAGCCTGACAGGGTATCTGGGCTAGACAGCAATAAGGCTGAATTCAATACATTTTCTAAAATATCTATTAAACTATCTTTCTAGCAAGTGAAAAGATATCATCAGAGGAGCAACTATGCTATTACAGGTTTGATTGATGATAATTAATAATAATTTAGCCTTTCTAAAGCCAAAATTGGTATCTAAGCTCCAAAATTAAGATCTGATCTTGAATTCAGTCTTTTCCTTTCTGTATTGCTTAGAGTGACATGTGGAGTTGGCCTTCAGATGCCTTGAGCCTTCCCTTTAATCTTTCCTGACGGGACCTTTGGAACAGAAGTGTCTTTGTGGCACATCCCACAGTCCCTCAGTGTGCAGTGGCCCAGAATGGTGGCACTGAGTGGCAGTGCATGGCAAACCACTACTATGTCATGGAGCTAGCAAAACATCCTATAATTGCAGATATTTCTGTTGAGCAAATAAGCGCAGGTAACTTGAGTAAGCAGTAAGGACAAACTGTAGTAAAAACACAGTAGACAGCAATCTGCGGTGTTAATGAAAGCATCAATAAGTTTGCAGACTGGAAAGTCTCTTATAATGAACAAGTATCAAGGGGAGGAATTGCAATGCTAGTCATGAATAATAACTCTAAACTGGTGTTATTTAGGATTGAAACTGGGATGACTGACTCCAGCAGTCAGCAAGCAGTTCTCTACTCTTGACTGGTTTATTACCTACAGCACCAAACAAGTGCATTTCTTTGCTTTCCTGGGACATTAATACCAGTGCCCTTGGGCACCTATTGAGAG
>WYDI02013584.1:47149-91133 GCA_009867235.2 Psittacus erithacus
ACCTACAGCACCAAACAAGTGCATTTCTTTGCTTTCCTGGGACATTAATACCAGTGCCCTTGGGCACCTATTGAGAGGCATCAGAGAGTGTCGTGAACAAAACTGACTGCATGAACTTCTTTAGTTTACTAATTCAGTTTCTACTAGCCAAGTAATTGCACAAAGCTTTCTGAGTTTCCAAGAGCCTATATTTATGGCCGTGTTCTCTTATTAGCTAAGTGATATTTAGGGTAAAATATTCTCAAAGGTAGAATTAGTTTCTGTAGATTGTTCTGGCAGTGGCTTAACCTGAAAATTTATACATGAAAATGAGGAAAATCACACCACAGGAAGCTTGCACTGTGTGACACCAAACCCTTTAATTTCATCTTGTTTGAGGTTTGTTAGACTCATTGCTGAGTTGTCACTGAAAGAATCTGAGCTTTTCCTAAAAAAAACAGCAGTAGTGAAACCTCAGCAAAGCTGAAGGGAATCCCTGATATATCTGAGTGCAGATCCTCCATTTTATTTGGTCAGAGGCAGCTTTGAATGCTTGATTCCCCAAAGATGTTTTTTTTAAACACCCTTCTCTGTATTACAATAAAGAGGTTATCTGCAAATAGCTGATTTTATGCAAAAAGGCATTTGAGCATCTTTGGCCTTCAGTTGTAGTTAAAAATCAGTAATTTAGTCAAATTTAGTAGTTAAAAGTCAGTAATTTAGTACATGTTCCTGTCTAGATTTTCAAGCTACCATTACTTTAATTGAGCCTGCTTTTGTATGAAACCCCAGTGCCAAAACAACCAACAAACAGCTGCTTCTTTCTCTGCATAGTGGCACCTTTGTGCCTGTTACACAGCAAGGCTCCAGACCTGTGTGCCCAGCACCTCTGTTTGGAAACCTGAAAGTTTAGCAAGTATTACAGGGTATATACTTTTCCAATTAATTTAACTGCACATGAATTGCTTTTATGAGTATGCTGTTGAACACTAACAGTTACACAGGTGTTTCAGCTGTGTGATTACAGCTATGAACAGCTAAGAGATGACACAAGTGATCTGTCTTGCAGACATCTAGTGATCACAATCACATTCTTATATGCTTGCAGGAATTCTCATTTAGCAGTTGCCATTGTCACCATTCCTGTCACTGCCTGTTGACGAGCTGTAGCTGCTGCAAGACAAGACTTTGAGACTCCAGACATGGGAAAGGTTAGGCTGGAGCAGAGGACTAAGGTTCATGGTCTTGCGTGTGTTTGGGGGCGTGAGTCAGATATGTTTTTAATAATTTTATTTAGAAAGTTATGTACAAAAAGATGGTTTACTTTTCTTTTTTAGACACATTAGTAGTTTTGAATTCCATGCCTTGTAATGAATCAAAAAAGTCAGACAACTAAACTTCTATTTCCAAGTAATGTAATTAAATAACGGAAAATAGAGAGCTTCCAAGCCCAGGAGTGTAACAACTTCTTACGAAACAAAATCCTTCTGAGAACAAGTAGGCTAAATGTTATGTCCATGTTTAGGAAACATCCTACTTTCTTATGTATATTTTTTCATTGTAACCTATTTAATAATCTAAGTATATGTTGCATTTTCTTTCATCTCTAATCCATTTTATAAATTCCAGACCTTAAAACTCTCACTTAATGTAAGTCTGAAAGAGGCTGGTAGCTGTTTCTTGCTCACTGTTACATAATTCTGTAAATAGTGAAAAGACTGGTGGTGGTGTTTTAAGTTTCTTCACATACTGCTGCTCTTCGCTTTAATGTAAATCACTGCTCTTAAGGGATTTTTTGATTGCTGTTATAACTGATGTATGGCTACTACTGCTTCTGTTTGGAAAAATAAGTAGAATCAAGCCCTCTTCTTTAAATAAAACCTCTGACAGTCCAGCTTCTCCCCTTAGGTACATTACAGGATAGACTGGAGCAACTTCATTTAAACTGCTCAGGGTTTACTTGCAGCTGTGAACAGAATAACTAACTCTCACTTCACAGCACCTCTATTTGTAAATGCTACATAGGTAATTTTTTTAAGCAGTTTTCAGATAAAATGCAAAGTTTTCCTATAGAAACTTGAAGTTTAAACCTCAAAAAGTGTTACCTATAAAAGAAAGTTACCTTCTAAAAAGAAGGGGAAAAAGAGAAAGGAAGGGAAGAAAGGGAAGGAAAAGGGAAGAAAGAAGGAGAAAAAAGGTAAATATAGAACAACCAGGATTTTAAATTTTTGGGAAAATTTCATTATTTTTAATAAATTATTTATGGCTTGGGAGTTGAACAGTGACTCATCCTTTGAATACTTGTGATAGTGGATGGGGGCCTTAACTTGTAAAACCACTTCTAAATTCCTTTGAAACTGAAATGGCTATCTGGATTTTCATTAGGAAGGGAATACAGAATTATCTATATACAGTTATGTATAATGTATATTTAGTTAAAGATCATATGCAAAAGTGAAAATAATTTTAATTTACTGAGATATAATTTAACATGTGGATATTGTATGCACATTAGGTAGATAATCTCAAACCATAAGCAAGTGATTTGAAGCTGGAATATTTAAGAGTCTATATTTCTGTAGCAGATGATCTATCTGGACTTCATTTTGCAGTTATTTTCCTCTAACACAGCCCTTTTCCTCTTGTCTGAAGGGATTCTCCATTTCATCCACAGGCATTTGAATGTGAGTCAAAGAGTATGAATGTTATAGCCTCAAAGCACCTATTTTGCTTTGAGAAACTTTAAGGAATCTTAGGAGCACCTATTTTGCAAGCATATAGGGATATTTGTCCTCCTGGTGCTAGAAATATTAAAGGTGAAATGTGTTCTTCATTACCACTGTATTTTGACCCTCATGGCTCTTCCCTTTCCTGCTGACAGCATAATCACACAGCCCACAAAGGGGAAAAAAAAAAGGTTAGAATTCATCATCTCAGAAATGGGATGGGATATTCTTTCTCCAAGTCATTCTACAGAAGACACTGGAAGTGGCCTCTGTGCAATTGGAATTATGCCCTGGCCTGTGACCTGAGTGTTGCAGTAGTAGGCACCCTAAGCAGCATGAAATATTCAACTGTTCTTCAAGGAAAAAGCACATTCAAAGCTCTTTAACTTCTTCAGCATTTCCTGCATACTATCCTATAGTGAAAAGACCTTTTTTCTTTTTACTCTGATCCCAAAATTTCTTTTTTGTAATTAATATTGTTGCTTAGTACTTCTCAAAATGAGAACTGACACCTTTTGTTACCCAAGTCTCAAATTCTCTTTGCCTCCTCAATGAGCCTCCTTGAACTGCAAGGTAAACAGTATCTTGAAGAAAAAACATATGAAGTCAAACTGAAACTAAGCTGTTTTTAAATTAGGTCAAAAAAGAAAACAGGCAACAGCTGTCTTGGAGGCCCGCCTGAGATGCTTCTCCATCCTCCTCTCCTGTGAAGGCCAGGACTCAGATGTCAGAACAAGCTCTGACTGTAGTACTTCAAGTGCTGGTAATTTAGGATAAGTTTTAATGATTCAAATAATGCATGTAGTCCAGTTTCCTTCAAGGATTTCCCATATGAGGAAGAGTTTAATAAAAGGCCCCAAAAGATACAGCAGATGTCCACAATTTGGTACTGAATGTGCATACAAAAGTCCTCAATGGAAAATATAGCTAACAGGCAATAATATTCATTTATCCTGGTTCAAACACAGGGACACCACTCTGCAAGCCTTCCTTGGACTGTGACCCAAATGATTTAAACGAGGTTGTTTGTATTATTCCTGCTAGCAGTATGCGTGAGCAGTGCAGAAATCCACAAATGCAAGCAGTTGAGGACTACTGTGAAGAGTTAGTTTGAGTCTGAAGCTACAGCTTACTTCTCAGTGTTAAAAAGTGATTTATGTATTGTATGGGCTCAATCTAGACTGACAAATTAGTGCATAAGGTACGGTAATGAGAATTTGCGCAATTTAAAATGGTGAGCAAGTCTCTATTCTACCTGTTCATGGAAATGACGTCAATATTAAGGCAATCATACACATTTATCTGAAGACTGGGCACTTGACTGCTTGTGTAGCTAGACGGAAGAAACACAAACTGGACAAAGAAAAGCCCTGAAAAGCAGAGGTATGCAAACAACATGCCATTTGCACATCTTTTTGTCTGTTAATTTAAAATCTATGGGCTGCCTTTTTTTTTTTTTTTTTTTTTTTTAATGAGATTCAGTTTTCATACAAATACTTTTTCCAGTGAAAAAGGGAACTCAAGCCTTAAATTAGACACAAAAGAAATCTGGCTTGCATTTCTCCCCCCAAAGTTTTTCAAGTTGTGCCTTTCTTTTATCAAGCTCTCCTGCATTTGTGTCTTTTTGTCCGCTCTTCTGTCTTTTGTATGCCTTTTCATCAGTCTTCCCTAAAAACGCTGTAACACAAAAGCCTTCATATTTGATTCACATTTTCAAACTACAGTGCTTAGATGAGAATTGCATTAGGCAAAATTAATTTTCCCATCCTCATAGAATATTATTGTTTATGAAAACAAGTACTGAACCCCTGAAGTTTGAAACAAAAAAGTAAACTGGTTTATGGTTTTGTTCTGGGTTGTTTTTTGTTTTTCTCAGTGATTGAGATTACAACTTGCATTGCATTGTCTAATTGCTGTTATGATAGTTAACAGATGATCTTACTGTTACATTTATGTGCAAATATGCCTAGATTGCTAATTCTTAGCAGCTGTTGATAAGACTTTCCTTCAGTACCACAGCAAGAACTACTTTAAAACCTCTTAAGAATGCGTAGGAATAGCAAACCAACAGAGAGTGCACAGTACTCCTTTGTCTTTGGTAGGCTGTCAGATACAAAACCTGACTCCTGAATTTACTATAAATAATTTCTGATACATAAATATCATTCTGCTCAGCTACAGGAACTAATGCACTTCCTATTGCTGTTTAATTTTGTTAGCCATTTCTGAAGGAAAAAGAAAAACAAGAAGAAAGAAATATCCTGACCTTAGGAACCTTCAGGAGGTGTTGGAAAGGGAGAAGAGCGGAGTTGAAGTTTCTGAAATTGTTCCATTAACATTTGCTGATTTTGTTTCCACCCTTCACAAATGTAAACCTCATGACCAAACCAAAACTACTGAAGAGTAATCAGTGTCTTTAGCATTATTTGTGTAATGTAGTATGGATGTAAACCCAAGAGCTACTCTGTTCTCTTGTCAATTGTTGACATATTATTTCGTAAAACGTAAGACTGGCTTCTGATTACTGCTTCATGTTGCAATATATTGAGCCAAACATTTGCTGCTGACAGTCAAATACTTTTCTGAGAGAGAGAAAGAGAGCAAGAGAGATAGTGAGAGCTCAAGGGTGAGAGCTATGCCCTTCTAGCAGGACTGTTTCTGCAGCTGTTGTGTTCATTAATCCAGCGAACAGATCTCCCAGCACTAAATATAGCCAGTGGGGTCATTTTACATGACAAAATAAATAAATAAATAGAAAGTATTTAACTATGGGGTCACGTTAAATTAGGTTTGATTTTGCTTAAGAAGGAAATCCAAATTATGGCATCTTGGTTTAAGGCTGAATGCCAGAATGTAAATGTTTCAGAACGTGGAAGGAAAATAAGCAGGAAGAAGAATACAAGGAACTTTTCAGGTAGTTACAATCTTCTGTTGACTCTTTGGAGGAGTCAGACTGGCTCCAAGAGATTTGAGAACCCCACCAGTGCTATTCAAGCCCTTTAAATGCTGCAGAATATTGTTTCTCTTTCACTGCAATACATATGCCTCAGCATAATTTAAGCCAGTCAGTATAAAGAGTATTTCTTCTCTATGTCTTAACAGCAATAATTAGCAAATACACATGCTCATCAAACCCTTTGCACCTGCGCTGCAAAATCAAAATGTAGACCGATCTAAAGTTGAGGGATTACCTTTTTCAGTTCCTCTAGATGTTGCTGCCCAACTCTGGCAATTAGTAGCGATGACAATTATCCAGAAGTATGAGATTAAAATTAAGGAAGCAAGGGAATTCTTCGAGTCCTCAGGAACACAAGCAGCTACAAGTCCATATAGTGAAGGAAGTTAACCTTCGTTATTGTAAGGATGGCTGTAAGAAGCTGGACAACCTGTCACCACAGGAGCAATAGCATTTGTCAGTTTGCAGGTCCCAAGTTATTTTGAGCAGCGTAAACCATGTGCCCACGGAGCATTCCACCTCATTGGACAGGGAATCCACTGCTCTGACAGCACCTATGGGCACTGAGTGCCTTCTCCTCACTCATGAAACGTCCCCTATAGATGCTTATGTGGATTTTGCTGATTCATCCAAGAGGCACTGTAGTGGCATTGCATTACTCTTGTCAGCCGGTTTAGACTTCAGCCTTGTAAAATTAGTTATTGCTATTGTCTTTTTGTTTCAGTCAGAACTTGAAGAGTACAGTCACTGGGAAATCCATCCGCTGGCAACAGTGTAAAAGTTTTGCAGCTCCAAAGGCAAACTCAGCAAATGCAAGTGATTTAATATCAAAATATTCCTGATTTATTTGAAGTGTTTGATTTAATAAATGCAGTGCAACAATGCAGAAATCCTTAAGGATGGCCTGTAACTGCAAATCCTCAAAAAAAAAAAAAAAAAAGTAGAACTTCTGAACTTGTTATTGAATGCACAGAAATAAACTGTTGGGGAAAAGTAATTTAAAGAGGCAAGTGAAACTTAGCTGTAAATAAAACTGAGGTATAAACCTAGGTAGAATAATTACAAAATACTTTAAGCAGTACGCAGAGAAACCCTGTTACTATATAGAATTTAATTTTGTAAAACTGAGCTAACTGGTTCAAACCTTGGGTGACTGAAACCTACCAAATCACTTGGAAAATGTAGACTCGAGTTTCTTTTCTCCTCATCCTGTACACCAGCAACAGAAAATAATCTGTAGTTCTAAACAGTTCAGCTTACCAAGAATGCTGCTTGATTGTTGGTATTTTATTAAAAATGCTCATCGCAATTCTGATTCTAAAAAATTACTAGAATGTTTTGCATTTACTATGGGGAATCCATATATAGCCCTTTACACAGTTAATAATGTAATTAGCTGGCTTTTTGACCTCCTCCCAGTTCCCTCAAAATATTATCAGGTGAGCACCTTTGCTAGGAATGTGGTTCCCATGTAGGATAAAGCTCTTCAGAAAGAAGTTTTATGAGGCATAACAGCATGAAAAATCAGAGGTAAAGGTAATTCTTTTATGAAAAATTTCCTGATGTGTTGGAGGTTTCTCTCCCTTTTTGGAAAATATTGTGTTTAGTCCCAGCTGGCAACAAAACACCACAGAGCCATTTACTCACTCCCCGCAGTGGGCTGGGGGAAGAGAATCAGAAGAATAAAACTTGTAGGTTGAGATAAAGTCAGTTTAATCAGTAAAGCAGAAGCCGCGCATGCAGGCAGAGCAAAACAAGGAATTTATTCACTGCTGCCCATCAACAGGCAAATGCTCAGCCACCTCAAGGAAAGCAGGGCTCCATTATGCATAACAATTACTTGGGAAGACAAATGCCATCACATTGAACATCTCCACCTTCCTTCTTCTTCCCCTAGCTTTATATGCACCATATGGTACAGAATATCCTCAGGTCAGGTGAGATCAGCTGTCCTGGCTGTGTCCCATCCCAAAGTCTTGTGCACCCCCAGCCTTCTCACTGATGGGTTGGATTGAGGAGCAGAAAAGACTTTTACAAGGTAAGCACTGCTCAGCAACAGAGAAAACATCCCTGCATAATCAACACTATTTCCAGCGCAAATCCAAAACATAGCCCCCAGCAAGCAAATGTTAAAAAAAATAGCTCCATTCCAGCCAAACCCAGCACAAATATCATTGCCAGAATAGCTTGTGAGCATTAGGTTGCGGTATGGCTTCTTCAGTTATACAGGTAAGTTGTATAGTGAAGGCAGCCCTTCTGGGGACGAGTTAGGCATTTTATGGCATGGCTGATGTCTAATGTAACTTTATACCCAGAATAGAGATAAAGTCACAGAGCGCACCACAATTATGCTTCCTTCAGGAGCTGATCAGTCACTGCCAGCTATGGGGAGTTCCCTCCCCTGTATAACCAGAACTGCTGCTGGTCCTTGCAGCCTGTCCTATGTTTCAGGTAAACATCTGTGATCTGAAAGGTATCTTATATTTTTGCCTGCAAGAGTAACTTCTGATACTTCCTCACATGGCAGTGTCTCTGGAAATGAAAGCTCATTCTGATGTCCTCTTGTGTTTGTTCTGTCCTTATATCAGAACATAACAGTGCTTGGTGTGTTTTTTCTGGGTTGTTAGTGCCATCAGTGTCTACAGGAGCAAGAGTTTCCTGGTTTACACCTCTCAATCTTTTGCCTTAATTTTTAAACCAATAGAATGAGTTTGCAGTGTGATTAAAGATATGGGCAATGTTGTGCATGTCACAGGTTGTGATTCTATACTAGAAGTGTTGGCTGATGGGCAAATACAGATTGACATTGCCATGTCTGCCCCTGCAAGGGACAGGCAAGAGTGCTAAGGCAGATCCAGAGAGAGTTGATATATTCTATATATCACATTGGCAAAAAACCCAACCATTGCATAATAATATGAGTTGGATATTTTCTATTCATATAATTATGCAGTGCGTCTGTTAGCATGAGCCTGCTAGGTGTTGTGGGATTGTAATTCAGATTCTAATTTTAGAAGTGGAGACATATCAGAAGGGTGAAAAAAATGGTAGCTCTTTTCTGTAGACAGCAGAAATTATAAAGTGGAAACATTCCTTCAGTGCCTATTTCTTTTTCACCCAGTCCAAAACAGGCTTTATCATTTAACAGGGCAACGTTCATGTGAGGATTGCCTGAGTGTTACTACAGAATTTTTCAGTCTCCTTAATTATTTGGATGAAATTTCCTAGTAATTTATGGGGCCTGGTGCTGTTTCCAATGAAATAAGTTATTGTTCTGTCACTAACATCAGTAGGAGAGGAGTCAGACTTTTCTAATAATATCACAAGTTAGTTATAACCATGGTAATGAAAGCAGTCTTTCAGTCATCCACACAGAGCCACAGTCTCTTGTATTGTCCTTATCCAGTTTCTTCCAATGTTCTATGTATTTGCTTTTCAAAATGAATCAATAGGTAAAAATACACCAGTATTTTGCTTTATTGCAGTAGAAATTGTACAGGGTACAGCTGAAAATTATTATAAAGATTTCTATAAAACACATTGGTAATCCCCGGAACATGAATTGAGGTTATGGGTGGTGATTATAAAAGCAGATTTGTAAAAATCCCTTTTTTGTAATAAAATTTTACTGAGTTGTATAAGTGTAGATCCTTTAAGATGGATTTCCTGCCTAAAAACCATGGAGGACACTGTGTCCTTACGTTAAGTTACAATTTTTTATTTTTCTTGTGTAATATTATCCATTGTAAAGTGCTATCTTGTATAATTTTAGCTTTTCAAAGAATTTGGTCAACTTGCAAAGATGCCTGTAATACAAAAGAATTCGTAAAAAGTGTCTGTTCACAACCATTTTACTGTTCCCTGTATAGTTAATGTTTTATTAGGTTCTCCTACATTCTTCCTTTTGTAACGGGATTTTCTTTTCTTTTTTGAGTTGGCATAGCTAAATAACATTGTACAAGCAGCTAGGTTGTTTAGTTTGCTAGCATTCAAATTTTAAAGTGGATATTTTCCATTTATGGTTCAAATATAAAGTGCATGAGCTCTACCTGGAAGTGCTCACATTGGCTGAGTAGGATCCCCATGAAGTTCCCACCATGTCTGGGTGCAGGGTTGGCTCACATCAGCCTTCTTTCTGGGGTCAGTGCTACCAGACTTCAATGATTTGTAGATCACACAGCAAGTGTTGATATATAGAGACTGGCAGTTGCCCAAAGAAGCAGTATTTTGATGAAACCTATTATATAAGATTATTTAAAAAAAATAATTAAAAAATCAAACACAGAAAAAACTGAGATAATACTAACAAGGTAATACTATAAAATGTAATAGATATAGCACTATAAAATCCAGTGACTTGGTGGAGGCTATGTCTGGTAATCAACAGAAACACAAGATCAGAAATCACTGGATTAAAATTAATAACCCAGAAACTGGTTTTGATTACTGAACAAAATATCAAGGGGATGTGCTGTTCTCTTCATGTCCTGCTTTGGGCAAGTGAAGCAGGAAGAAGCTTTATTTGACATTGATGCCAGAAAACCTGCATGAATTGAAAAGTGTGTGATTTCCAATCAGGGTTACTACTCCCAGCATTTTCAGAGACTGCTGACAGTATAGGATTTCACTACTTCAAAACAGACCACAAAAGGGATCTGAAAATGCAGTTCTACCGTCTTCACCTAATTTGGGACCCTCTGTGTTATGTGAGATTTGCATTCCTACTATGACCCTCTCCTCTCTTCCTTTATTTCCTCTTGTCTTTCATGTCTTTCCTTCTTTTGTTTTTAACAAGAACCTGGCTTAGCAGACAAGACTAATTTTGCTATGTTTTTTCACATCTTCAGTTAAGAGAGTGCTGGTTGGCACTGGCTGATGCTAATACAGGTTTGCCAGATCTTGCTGTAGCTGATACGATGACGGACTTGTTTTCCTCAGATTATATGTTAAGAGAGGACATTGAGGCAAACAATGTGCTTGTACTTTTGCTATTCTTTTCTGAGTTTTGCTGTCTTCCATGGCTTGTCAAAATTCTCCTTCAGATAAAATAGGATTAGACCCTAGCAGCTACAGATCTATCCATTTTAATTGGCTTCTTTACCTTTCTTCAGA
Organism: Psittacus erithacus; assembly: GCA_009867235.2. Lineage (NCBI taxonomy): Eukaryota > Metazoa > Chordata > Aves > Psittaciformes > Psittacidae > Psittacus > Psittacus erithacus. The sequence goes on from WYDI02013584.1 coordinate 57,923, forward strand.
ACAAATATCTCCAAAACATCTAAAATATATGTTTGTAGCCATGATTAATACCGACTGAATGGATTGTCAGAGGGACTGGTACAAAGAATGTCACCTAGAGCTAAAGGAAAAACAGGAATATTACTAAAGTGAAAGACGTATTATATACTTCATATTTTGATTACTTGAACTTTTTCTCCTTTAATTATAAGATTGTTGGGGTTTTTGTGTGTTTTTGGTTGGTTGGTTGGTTGGTTGGTTTCGTTTTTGTTTTTTTTTTTCCCCTGTGTTAGCTATTTCTATGGTTGATATTAAGCAGACCTGACATTTATCTTGTCTGCCTCTGTTAACTGCTTACTGTTGTCCAGGGACAGGGTCATATATACATGAATGTTTCTAACTTGGGGTTGAGCTTAACACAACACCACATTATGGATTGTATTTTTTAAAGTGGATTAGGAGTCAATCTAGTGAAGCATATTTTGTAACCACGCAGTCTCTACTTCCAATTACACGTTTGGCAAACAGAGATTTACAGTGCAGTCCTGATTCTTATCACTTAAATAGCAGTGCACATCTAGGATAGAGAGCATAATTTCACCCAGGCTACTTACAAAGACATTCCAAACCCCTTAATGAACTGAGAGACTTCACTGAGGGTTCATCTGTAAGTGCTTTTAACATAAAAGAACAAAATAAGGGCTGGGTATTATTTGTGGAAACCTGGTTAATGTGAGTTGCATGGTAATGAGGAAAATATACTCAGAGGTTCTTGCCTGAACTATATATGTACACTGTTTATATAAAATACTATCTTCGGTATCTTTTTTCTAATTAGGTACAGTAGCTTCCTAGTGTATTTCTTTGGGTTTTTTTAGAGGCCCTGAGGCCTACAGCAAATTAAACACAAAGGGCCAGGCAGCTGGCAGGAGCCAGAGGCAGTTTAGCCTAATGGTAGTGTAGATCAGGATCTTTGAGATTCTAGAGTAACCAAAACCAGAATGAATGGCTAGTGTTTTGAACATCAGAGGCTTTTGCGCCTGTTGTTGACAACTAGAACTGTAGAGAATATCAACTCTAGTCAGATGTTTAATACACAAAAAGTTCAATAATTTAGTTGCCAAAATTATACTTCATGAGATATACCCCTAATTAGAATGTCTTAAGGGATTGTTGTGAGAATAAGGGGAAGGCATTCATGGATAGTCTACATTTTAAAAATAATTTCTTGAGACTTCTTGCTTTCCAAGCACACTCAGATGGGAGTTTCAGTGGTTTATCAGCAGTGTATATGTTAGTCAGCTCATCTGTGAACTTGTGATCATGGATCACCTCAGCTAGGTAGGCCTGGGACAGTTTGGAGGATAGCAACATGATTGTTCAGTGAGGTGACTAGAGGAGCCAGCTAAAGACGAGAGTTTGACATGCACAGGTTAGGTAGCAGGACAGTGTAGTTTGATAACAGTTTGCTAAAACACAACAGAAGGAAACTCCATGGACAGGTGAAACCATGTATGTATAGTATATTACAATGGGACAATGGGACGAACTGAGAAATGGTCAGTCTGAAGAAAGGTTGTACGCATACTTACATGGAACCTAGCATCTCGACACATGGTGGCAGCAGCAAAGCATGGCAGGTTTTGTGCAAACAAATAAAATGTAGTAATGACATGTGGGGTTAGGGGAATCATGTTATCTGGTTATAACTAGGAGAATGAGTGATAGCTGCTATTTGACCCTTTGTGCATAGCATTCAAAAGGCATTGACTCTGCCCAGCTCTCTGATTGTACAGACAAGGGAAGAAAACTTCTGCAGAAGTTCTATAGCTTTTAAAATTTTCCTCCTTTGTATTAAAACAGTGCCATTAAGTAACAAAATTATAACTAAGATATTATTCCCAAACTCTGAATATCATTAGGTGACTGACTGGAGAAATAGTTACTGTTTTAGCAGCACTTTAATGTGTCACCTTATTCTGTACACTTGGGATCAGCTTACTAGCCCATCCCAATGATTCTGGCTCTCTCCCTTATGCTGCCTCATCTGTCTGGATGCCTTCTCTCAGGCCACTGAGTCACCTTCCCACTTTAAATGTTGCTTTTTTCATTGTAATTTTAAACTGACTTGCACTATAACATAGTTTATAAAAATATATATGAAGATGCACTGCAAAAAAATGTATAGATACTGATGAAGCTTAAAAAAATGCTTGTGTTTTTTTTAGGATACAACTTTACTGACAGAATCAATTTTGAGATAAGGGTTGTTTTTTTTTTGTCAAGACACAAGCAAACTTTCAGAAGGAACAGAGATAAGAATTAAAGTAATTTTATAGTACCAGCTTATTAAACACCACCAGAATCACTCTGTCTAGCTAAAGAACAAGTGATGTTCAGATAACATTAACTCAGTTACCAAAGTAAGGATCACAATCCAGGCAAGTAATTCGGAGCAACAGCAGCAGGAAGTACTGGCTATTCTGACTACCCATGCAAATTGTTAACTATGCCAGTGACTTTTTCACAAGTAAAACTTCTTGGAACACAGAGAAACAAAGAGAGGAAGAGAGGAGGATATAGCTTTTCTAATTGGAAACTAAATAAGTTTTCTAATTTATTTCAAATAAATCACATAGCAATCAAAAATGTTTCTTACTACTTTCCCAGGCCATATTTAAGCCAGTGGTTCTGCTTATGCAGTTGTCAGTTTCCAGAAACATCTTATTTCCAAACAATCAAGATATTAGTATGCTCAGCGGAAGGAGTCAAAAGATATATCAGACAGGATTTAAAATATATTCTGATCTGATAAACCATGCATGTTACAAGCCAAGTTTAGACCAACTGCTACATCTGTGACATATAGTAATGCCATGTGCTATCACACAAGTTATAAAAAGGAATTTTCTTTGTGCCTAGGGTGCCTTTGAAAATGTTTTTTTAAATGTCTCACTTCTTTGTGCTTTAGGAAAAAAAGAATATTGGAAGACTCCAAGCTGTGACACTTAGAAAGAAATGCAAATATTATGGTATTTTTCATTTAATCTGATTAGTGAAGGCCTTTTAAAGCAGAACAAAACCTATCTGGCATGCTTAATTGGTGGTGTGGGGCTGTGGAAACTCAATATTAGAGCTAAAATTTAGACATAATGCTCTTAAAGTATAGGTCAATGTTAAATCAGGACAACACAGTAAATCCAGAAAACATCTACCTTATAAAGAAATATTTACAGGTTTGGAAATTCAAATACAGGATATGAGGACCAAGGTTGTGTTTTCATCAAATAATTAAAACTACATACTTTAAATTATCTTACATATTTGCTGAAAAACTAAGGGATAGAGTTGTATATTCTCATTTGAGGTGTTCATATCATTTCATGTTGCCCAAGATTTTGGCATTTGAGTGACTAGAGGCAGTTACCTAAGTCTTTACTCATAATTTTTTGAAAATCAGAATACATATTTTGAAAACACATACTTTTAGAAAGTCTTGACGGTAATGTTTATAACTTGTGGGCATTGTATATGGGAAGTATTTCTCCTATATAGAACAGATATGTTTGGGTGTGCATTGAGCTATTGAATAGGATTTAAGGTGTTTGAGTGAATAGAGAAGTGTAAGTGGGGACTGGAGCAGGCAGGGGTGCCAGAACTGCTGGTATCATGCTATGATGGATTGCATTTATGTGAAATGCATTTCAATTTGCTGACTGCACTGCATGAAAGGAGTATAAACATGTATTTTTTCATACCTGACATACTCAGCTGTGGATTTTTCAGCTGTGATATAAACCCCCTAAAGACTCAGCTAGTTTAAATTGGCATTAGTTGCATCGAGAAATAAGTTACCCACCTGAGAGTTTGACCTAGAGGAAAGGGAAGCAGGGAAAATGATGGCTTTGACTTCTTGGCTAGGAAAGGCCAAAAGAAAGAACTCAGTGGGAAGAACTTCCAGAGTTTTCCCAGCTATAGTCAAGATAATAAAGTTTAAAATCCAAGAACCAATGAATGATTTGATTCCCAAGAATGAGGCCTCTAATAACAGTCTCCACCTTGCAGATACAGCTATTTTCTGTGCATTCCCATGGACTCCTTTTTATCATATTATTGAAAATATTGTGGAGGAATAACAGTGTTCCAAGCAGTATTGTTTTCTGTCCTGTTTTGAAAAACTTAGGAAAGAAATTATTTACATACGGTATGCTTTCTAATCCTGAAATACTTGTTCTCTATATGCATGGTGCAAGAGAAAATCTTTGGTTCTTTTGCAGAGATGTGAAGATCCCTCTGGTCTAGATCCTGAGATGCAGTATTCCATGTAGCCAAATATTTACATCAGAAAATATGTCACAAGAAACATATTATTAGTTTCCAGGTTGGATGGGGCTTTGAGCAACCTAGTCTAGTGGAAGGTGTCTCTGCCCATGGCAGGAGGTTGGAACTAGATGAGCTTTAAGGTCACTTCTAACCCAAACCATTCTATGATTCCGTGATTAAGTGCTGTATGTCTAAAGATATTATGGCAGAGACAAGGATGGTATTGGAATCTTCAATTTCCCAATTTTATTAAATATTGCAAGTTTTGTGAAACACAGCTGTAAACATAATTTTTTTCAGTAATTCTTGAACTTTTAAATCTCACTTCAGACTAAAAGTAAATTTGAATTATATTTAGTCAAAATTAGCTGTATTAGCTGTAAAAAAAAATTGGCTGTAAAACTGATGGTGCAGGAAGTGCACTTCACTTTTAAAGTGAAGGCATTAAGATTATATGTATTACTATTAAGTATTCTAAACTAAATCTTAGCCAAAAGATAACAATTTTCATAAATTTGACTTGAAAATATGCAGACACCATAATCCCAAATACTTTATTCTTAAGAGATCATTGCTGATATAACTCACTGGAAATTATGACTATTTGTGGTGATTATAAACAAAATACTTCTAGGTTCATGTCTATTGTAATTCTGCAGGGAAGCCAGTAGGGATTATTATCGTTATGAACAGACTATTTTAATGCTTATGGTTATTATAAACTCAGAAGATAACACAAACAGATTCATAATGGTAATGAGCTATTTAGAGGCTCAAACTTGAATAATAGGTCAAGAAAAATTATAAAGACCACATGTCATTTGCCTCTCAGGAAAAGTGATTTTTAACCCTAATGCTGTCTGTTTACAAAGCAACCACTTGGCCATAACACCAAACAAGCATTATTTTTGTTCATTTTATTAAAAAAAACCCCAGAATCTTATACTGTAAGGAATTTAATTTGTAATATTTATACTGTCTGTTAATGAGCCAGTTAGCCTGGCCAAGTTTGCTACAAACTTACAAGCATACAATATTGTTTGTATTGAATTGTTTCTGTTTGCAAAAGTTTGATCACATTGGGCACAATATTTTTTTTCAAGTCTACTGGCTAAAAACTGTTGTGGAAGTGCTTTCTGTTGAAACTGGAGTTTCAAGATGACTTTCCTGCTAGTAATCTGTCTGGTTCTGGACGTCTCCACTGGGTTATGGGATGAACAGAAACTCCTGTGTCTCAGTTGGATACTGTAGAAATGCTGTCTCTTTCCCTGAGACGGTCTTGGGAACAATCTCTCTTGAATCTCAGGGATCCAAACCCTAGGACTACTCCCAGACTTACGTCTGTGTATGTTTAAGAGTAATAATGCTGCTCTAGAAACCTGCCAAGGAGCTGGAAATGGCCCTGTATTATTCTTTTATGAAAGTAAATATACGTATGTTAAGTGGGGGCTATTCAGTACCCCTCAAATAATAATTTCTGATTGGGATCATATTTAGTGGTGTCCTAGTGGCTTGCTGGCATTAATGACAAGAAAGCCTTCATCAATCAGACATAGGTGTTGAATCACTGCTATCTCCCTCCCTACCCAAGAAGAAAAAAGCCAGCTAAAAGCCGTGGAGGTTTGGCACAGGTGGCTGCTCTACTGTTTCTGCTTCCAAATGATATATAGCTGCTTTGGCCTCTCCTCTACAAGCTTGAAGTTTTAAATTGTAAGTTTGTTGTATGCTGGTAGACCAAATAAACAAAGAAACATTATCCCTGAAACATTGTCCAAGATTTTCTGGAGAGAAATAAGAGCCTCTAAATCACTCACATTAAAAAATCAACAAGTGTAACTGCAGTCTAAGTAAACAGAAATGAAAGATTATAAGTTTGTGGCAATTTTTCTTTCCTAAATAGCAACTTAGTAAATATTGGCATAAGAGATCTCCGCAAACATGAGTAGTCAATAGTTTTCTCTACAAATGAATTGCGTGTAGGTAGCAGCAGTGATTCTGTTTTTCACACAGCCATGAGGATTTGATTGGTTTTCATATACAGCTCATTTTCCTTCTCTATCCCAAATATTTTTTTTCCTCTTTTATTCTAATTTAATTCTAACATTATAGGAAATTCAGTGTTACAGCCCTCCAAGGACTCTGAGCTCTGACTCCTCACATGCAATTTCTGTGGAACTTCTTAACTTCTGCAAGAGAAATGTAATTTTCCATCTGTCCATGAGTCTTTGTCCCATGTGAATATTTAATCCACTTTTTGAACAGATATGTACTGCAGTTGGCACAAATAGCACAGATTCATTATCACTTCGACATGATGTTTCAGTCCATGCTATACCAAATGTCTATCAGTTGCTAACTGCACCAAAATAGATATTACATTATCATGTCCCTCTAGGTTTCAATAATATATGTGAAATCATGAGTCTTACCCTGAGCTGCTGAGTATTGTCCAATCATCTTTACTAAAGAGAAGTATCTTTGGGGCAAAATAGTCACATATTTTTAAGTGGTAACTAATAGCAGAAACAGCTGAATGTAGTTCAAACATTCATTCATTCATTCAAACATTATAAACTTGGTTTATAATTCAGATTTATTTTCTTCCCAGATATTATTCTCAGAGTCCTGACATAGGAACAGAGAAAACAGTGGGTCCTGACAACTGTTTAGGCACAGGCCCACAGGCTATTACACCTAGCTATGTCCTAGGTTTCCTGGAGATGCATACTGTGTCTTCTTCTCTCCTAGCAATCCACCCTAACATTCATTTCATGTCATGCCTACTGTGCCCTCTGATATTCAAATGTTTCCTTACAGTTTCTTTTTCCTTGTCCTCTGCTAGCATTATTCTGGTGTAGGACCTTTTCCTTCACTATTTCTGCTCCCATGCCCAAACACATCCATGCTTATCTTCCTACTGCCCAGAAGGTTTTTTTTTTTTAATTTCAAATCTTACTCTTTGTAAATCCAAGGAACTTATAACCCAATAAATGGGGCGGGGAGAGAGCTGAGTATCAGGAAAAATTCAGTCTGGTTCAACAGAGAAGGGGCTTTATCGTTGTATTTCTGGTTTCCATACCAGCTCGATTTTTAATTCCATTCCCAGTTCTATTCCAGTAACAACAAACTTAATTCTGTCACTTAAATGCCAGGTCCCACCACACATCTAAGAAAAGAGACCATCTGTGTAATTTTCACAGATAGTTCTCCTCTCTGCTCTCTCCCAAGCCCCCTGAGAGAGCAGATCCCTCCACCCCACCTCTGTTTATGTGAGGACCTTTCTTCTTTTGCAACTAGGTCACCCAGTGCTTGGGATAAGAAATGACACTAAACAATCCAAATGGAAATTTGCAAAGAAGCCAAGAGTGCTCACCATGAAGTGTTGTGACCAGCCTGTGTGTGAGCCTCGGTTCTGGTCCTCTGCTGTGCCTCTTTGTTCTCCTCAGTGCAGGCTGCTACTTTTCTGCCTGCTCTTTACGAAATAGTAAGAAGGCTAATTTTAGGGTGCTTCATCATCCTGCCATGCAAAGACGCAGTGTCATGTCAGAATCAGCAGCATGTGGCACCATTTGGAGCTGCTATCTTATAAGCTGAGGTTCACTGTGTTCTCAGATTGGTCTCCGTAGGGCAGAACTAGCTCAATTATTGATCTTGTATTCCTGTAGGACTTCACCTTAAAAATCAAAGATCAGTCCTGGCCTGACCAAAAGCCCAGCTTAATTACATGTGAATTGCTGTCTCAGCATCCAACACTTGGATTACTTGGGAATATTTCCTGGTATTTGGTTAGCACCATGTCTGCTAATCTATTTATAACAGAAAGATGCATGTAATAGCGTGAAATATCATGGCAATAGGAAAAGAACATGCTGCATGCGGGGAGGGACTGCACTTCCAACCCTCTGTGTAGGATGCTCGAAAATGTTCAGCATCTTCAGCCCCAGCCTGCAGGTGCCTGGCACTTGTGTATCTTCTGCCATACTGCCAGGATATGGGGTAGTCCTCTGAGTGCCAGCTGCAATTTGTGTGGGCTAGGTGATACGAGATCTACAGAAGAGTTTGTGAGCACAACAGCTTCATACTTAATGCAGAGGTCAGCTTGTTTCTTTCACTTCAGTCTTCCTGTCCATGATTCATTCTTAACCTTCACTGCTTTTCCATTTTCTTTACATCTGATGTCTTATGAAAAGTATTCTTTTGGATATTTCAGATGTATTTTGTTACCTGAGGTGAGGGGAATAGGGTTTTGCAAGTTTTTGGTTTTGCTTATCTTATTTGAAGGTATGACTCCTCAGCTTATCCTTAAACAGCTCCCTTAATTAGGTGCCTTGAAATAGACACAGAACTTGCAATATGATCAATTTAGTATTTATATAGTGATTTACCTTGCAAACAGGTGAAAAAACGTTCTTGTTTTTCACTGTATCACCATCAGTTATTAAATGATTGATCTTACTTGTAAGCATATTTGCATTTGAGCTAACCAAAATCAGTACAATGCGCAGGGTGGGCAGACAGAGAACTAAAACATGCTAAGCTATAAAGTATCAAAGCACATAAAACATGTACTCTGTGTGTATGTGAGTTATGTCTGTCTCTCTACACTGGCACTTTCATTAATTACTAACAGCCAAATATTGGTATTGTGAAGAATATAAAGATAAAATGTAAAACTGAAATGGCATAAAGGGTCTCACTGTACCTTTCTCGTCAGGCTGTTTGCATTCTAAAGCCTTTCCTTTGTCTTAATCAAGAAGATTCTACACAAAGGCTTCACACAAAGGTTAATAATTTCTCACAGCAAAATGCTGACATTTCTAATTTCATGTTATCAGCTGTTCTGGACACCCATTTCTATTTTCTTTAGTCTGTGACACATCAAAGTATAAACAAAGATGTTTGAAATGAGGAACTAATGTTTCTAAAGCATGTACTTGCTGTTGCCAGGAGAAAATGGAGGCAGAACACAGTCCATCTCTGTTATCAGCTACACAGGAAGTTTCATGCTGTAACACTGTAGCCTTCAAAAACATGTTTTCCAGCGATAGGACAAGGGATCTGTTAATTAACAGTATATACTTTTCTAGTTATTTATTTATTTAATTTTTGCATTATCTGAATGGGTGATTTACAGCAACAGAATTTAATCAGTTGTGCTGACAGCAATCACCAGGAGTAGCTAAGCATTGCTATTTTAATAATGGCCGGGCAACTGAAAATAGTTTCCTGCTTGTTGTGACCATCAATAAGAAGACTGTGCAGTTGTAATAGAAATCCCTCTGTGCTAAGGCACGCAGAAGAAATCAATGTCTTCCCTGAAGTTAATCAGACTTACATGTCTTGTTTTCACTGAAGTTTGCAAAACTGCAAAATGTTGGTGTTTTTTTGTAACTACTAGAGTGGACCTTGGAAATATTGAGGTGCAGGCATGCTCACCTGCAGTTCTCTTGACCACAGCAACTAGAGAACCACATTTTGGCAGATTTAATACCAGTGGATGCAGAGTTGGTTGTATTAAGTGTTTGGGAGTCCAATCAGTGATGTGGCATCAGAGCAGGTACTCCCTTTCCTCCACTGCCTGTGTATCTTTAGCCCCATGAAGGAAGGGGGTACTCTTAAAGCATTAAGTCAGGCAGGATGCGGCTTCTCTGGCAGAGAAAATAAAATTTGCTAAGATATGTGGTAAATGGAATAAAAATACAGTTTATACATTATTTGCAGACACATTTGAATTGCTTAACTAGCAGTAATCTGATTTAAGGACTAAAATAATTCTTTTAAATAAAATAGTTATGTCTGTTACAGAAGGGAGTTGACATTTGTGCAATACTGTATGTTGTTTCACCCTTTATATATTATTTAATGAATTAGGCCAGTTATATCAAAATCTTTTTCCATGTAAAAATTGCACTGGGCATACGGTGTTCTCAAGTATATGAACATATCCCCACATGCTGGTCAGAGGACACATTGCATAGTGAATGACTATTTAAAATCTACTTCAGAGTGGGATTATTCGCAGTTATTACTCCAGTGGTCTCAAATATAGGGAGAAGGAAGATCAGAACTAGAAAATGAATTAAATGTTTTCCTCCATTTGCTACATGTAGCAGCTACTGCTAACCTTCCATTCTCATATGCAGAATGGAAAAAGGCAAATCACTCATCTCTGCTTTAACTAACAAACCTGGGGATTTGCTACCCTGAAAAGTGCTGCATCATTTAGCCTCTGTCAGCTATGCAGCTATCTCATTTTCTCCATGTCTGAATTTAATATTTCTGGTTTGGATCTTTACTGAAAAATCTACAACCACAAATTCTGAGAAGTCCTGTAGAATCTTATTCATTTAGATACACAAAGGACTTAATGGCTGGACCAAGACATCCCATTTGTTTGGTGAGTTTATTTATTTAAATGCTTTCCATTACAGGGCAAAATGACACCAAACACAGAACCTTCTTACCCCATAGTTTGCAGAATCAGTTTGCCATGAAGTTAGCCTCGTCCTGGCCTTTTTTACTTCCTGACCGACATAAAAGGGGATCCTGGAACTGCTACGGAGAGACTGTTAAATAAGGATTCCCAACCTGATCCACCTACAATTTATTTACAATTATTACAATTTATTGCAATGTATTTTCCTCCTGGTAGTAAGCAAAACCCTAGGGGGAAAAAAAAAAAAAAAAGGCTAAAAATGTGTCTAGCATGTAAACTTGTATTTAGTTGCTCCACTACAGACACGTGTTCAGCGAAAACTTTTTAACATGCCCACCCTGTGGATGCTCCGACACCCAGATAAGCTTGTAACAATGCAGAATTGAGAGAACCGCCTTCATTCCTGCTGTGGAGATACAGCAAATCCCCACACACCTGCCCCTCGCTCTGAACCTGGCAAGCCAGCGGCAGGACTGACCTTTGCACCGCTGCCATATGCTGCGGCAACACCACCTACATCACTCTCCTATCCTGTCAGAAGTTACTGACAGGTAATTGGAGTATGAAGGACAGTTTGTTCCTGCTTCTGCCTGGTGGATCCAGCTCCTTCCCGTTTACTGATCTCATTCTTTTCCTGCCCTTGAGTTCAGGCAAAGTCTTCTGCATATCCCCATAGATCAGAGACTAGCAACACACCACCAAGTCTCTTAACTACTCCACAGGGAAGGAGAAATATGACATCATCACAAAGATCTCTTCTCAGCAAACAAGGAGGGAATGATTTGCCCCAGAACTTACTCATTTTTCATTACTGATTTAAAAATAGTGATGTGATACAATGATGGCCCGTTTTAACCCAGCTGTATTTTCCCCTGGGCTCACCTGTTCCCAAGCCAAGGCTAATGGAGAGGTGCCATCACCACCCCGGAGCGCGTCCCATAGCTCAGCCCCCTCCTGCCCCAGCTCTGCTCTTCTCCAGTGCCGTCCCGCGGGCACACTAGGAAGAAGGAGGCATTACTCCCTCATTCCTTACTTCATGCTCATCTCCCTACAGTTCTTTTTTTATCGTCAACTCCTCGCTCAGTTTCTCCATAGCCAAACAGAACGAACCGAAGCCACGCGGAACCGAGCTCCAGCACACTAGACCCCGGCAGGCGGCGCCTCCCGCTGCCGAGCTCCGGCCTGACGTGACATCACGCCGCGCTGCCGCTGCGTCACCGCCCCTGACCACGAGGCCGAGTGGGAAGGAGGCGAGGGGTGAAGCGGGTGCGTTGCGGCCCCGCCCGTTGAGTTCGGGCCTGCGCAGAAGTGGCAGCCGGGCCCTGTCATCGCTCCGGGTTGGGCTGCTCACGCCCTCGCGGTGGCCGGTGGGTGCCTGCAGCGGGTGGGCCGGGATTGGGTGCGGCATCACGTCGCGGCGCCGGGGAAAGTGGAGGGGAGCCGACTGAGCTGGAGCGCCTTGCTGGTGAGTTCTGCCTCTCCGCGATGCGCTGTCGGACCTCCGCGGGCGCGGGCGCTGCCGCCCTTCGGCCGCGCGGGGCGGACGAGAAGGTGGACGGGGCCGCACTCGGTTGTGGGAGCGGGGAAGGGGAGGAAGGCAGGCAGGCAGGCGTGGGGCGGCGGTTGGGCCGATGCAGTTAGGACCGTTTACGGGTGATGCCGCTTAGCAATTGTGGGGCGCGCTGTGGAGGGACCTCGGCGCCTGGCACCGCCCCCGTCGGAACGGGCGGAGGCCCCGCTCCGGTCGGCGATCTGCGCCCGTGCGCCAGGGCTTCCTTCAGGCCGCGCTGTGGCCGCTGTCTCCGTACCCCAGCGAGGTAGCAGTGTCCCAGGGAGGAGAACTGTGGAGCTCGTACCACAGGCTGATCGCGTTTGAGGTGTCCCGCGCTAGAGGACCGCTGGAGCGGGCGTGTGGCTCAGCCCTTGGGGTGGCCAGTCGCAGCGACGTTACACAGCCTGCTCCAGTCTGCGGGAAACATCCAGACTCTTCCTGTGGCACCGTTACCCGCCCTGCCTCTGCTAATAGAAAAGGGGTTGGGTGGTTTCCCTCGCTTTCCGTATTTGGTGTCGGCCCTGGACTGCTTTTGACGTCAGGCGTGGTAGTATCTAGCAGCTGACAACGTGAGTTGGTTTGATGGCAACGTACAGGGCTAAAACACTGCTGTGATTTCAGGTCAAAGTACAAAGCTGCTGTGGATACTGACTCGTGAAAGAAAGAAAGAAAGAAACAAAAACCCCACCTTCTATGGAAATACATGCCTGTTTCAGCTGAAAGGAGAACGTTTCCTCTTACCCCCCTGGAGGTGGAGATAAATCTTGACTACAGAAATCTTAAAGCACTACACTCATACATCTTTTCTTACTTCTTATGTTGCAGGTTGCAGCTTACATTGCAGTCACTGCTACAAATGTATGAAATTTGCTGTTGCATAGCTATGTCTTAACCGAAGACTTCATTCATCGTTTTGATGTCCCCTTCTGAATGTGGTAGGATATAGCTAGTGATAGCTAGGGAAATATTTGACCATGCGTCATCCTCTGAGATAGGTAAACAGAAAGCAATATATTTTAAGCTGTTTGTTCTAGTTTTATTTGGTTGGGGGTTTTTATGACATTACAAAAATAAGCATCTTGTTTACTGCATTTTGACTTTTGCAGAGAAAAATAGATCATCGTGTTGTGCTGGCAAGAATTCTGTCCTTTTTTGTTTTGTGTAACACTTGGGTGCTAACTGGTGGCTTGCTAGTGTGAGCAGTTTTATGTTGAAGCAGTTCATATGTGTTAAAATCCTGCAGCACGTAAGACTGAATGTATTCATGGTGCGTTGTATTCCACATTCCGTTAGTCGTGCTGTCTTCCAAATGGTCAGAGCTGAAAAATTACAGAAATTTTACAGTGTATTGCATTGATTTTTAAATTGTTCTGAAAATATGGGGAAACTTGCTGTCACAGAAGTGTAGTATGAGTAATGGTGAAATCATTGTCATAATTTCTTCATCATCTGCAATACTGAAAATGAAAGACAAGTGTAGCTTTGTATTCTTTCCAAATAGGTACAGAGTCTGTTATCACAAACACTGGTAATTAAAATTTAGGCGTTACGGCTGGGGTTTTGCATGGGGGAGTTTGTGTATGCGGCCTCCTGTTATGTAGAGTAACTGTGGAGCTGTGGTTCATGTTGTTTGCAGTGGAAGACTGGCGACTTGAGTTTTGCCTATATATTTTCTTTAAAATTGGAAGTTCAATTGACTCATAGTTGTTTAAATGTAATGATTGACACATCGTATTCTTTTTTGTGTTGCATAACTGGATAGATCAGAGATGACCAATTTTTTCCAAGCTATGAGTCAAATGTTGGTTTTGGGGATGATTTTGAGGCTGTATCCAGTGCTTTCTGGAGTCATGCAGCTCTTCATGCAAAGATGCAAGTCTTTACCATCTTAAAAAATGTTTGAGGTCATTGCCACTTGTTAGAATTGATTGTTACTGCCACTTATATAGATCTGGATTGATTAGGAATTAGAGAAGTTTAACAAAGAATGGTACTTCAGGAAAGTTTTATAAAACTGGGAACTTGCACATCTTAAAAAGTTTTGTCTGAAATAGGAAGGAAAGCATTTTACTGCAAACTTAGTGTAAATACTGTCCAAGAAAGTAAATCACAGTCTTAAAAATTGTTCAGTGTTTCAGTATACTAGTATATAGAAAGTGAACTTGTGACTTACATGCTTTATAGAAGGTAATGTAAATGTGGAGGACAATACTGAAAAATGGCACCTTTTTTTTTTGTTTTTAGCAGCTACACAGAAGGGATATTCTGGAAAAGTCAAGTTGGAAGATCACTGTAATCAAAAGAAGCATAAACATGTTGTGCTGGGGAAACGCATCTTTTGGACAGCTTGGATTAGGTGGAATCGATGAAGAAATTGTTTTAGAACCCAGAAAAAGTGACTTTTTCTTAAATAAAAGGGTGAGAGATGTAGGATGTGGACTGAGACATACTGTTTTTGTCCTGGATGATGGGACTGTTTATACATGTGGATGCAATGATCTAGGACAACTAGGGCATGAAAAAGCCAGAAAAAGACCTGGTAAGTTTAGAAGTAATGAACTGTGGGGAGTACTTATAGTTGTGCATGTATTTATTTTCATTATGCTACCAAAATTGCCAAGCATTTGTGCATGTGCTGAATTGTATGCACGGTGGGCCTTCCAAGAATGGCCATGTTTTTAACTTGAAAAACATTCCTTTGCTTGGATTGGATCTTGTGACAATTGGAAACATCCAACTGTGAAACATGTGTGTCCCCTCATATTTTTGTCAGCCATGCAGCTGGACGGTGCCACTGTGTTTTATTTCCAGCATGGAATCACTTTACCTGAGGCTATGGGGGACTCAGTGGCTGTTGTTAATCTCAAGGGGAGGTGACCTGCTTTAGTAAATGGATTAGCATTGTACTGTATGTATGGGTTTGACTACTGGAATATGGTAGAAACAAACATGTGGCATACCATAGTTGAGAAACATGCTGTGTTGTTTTGATCATCTAATACATGATGTAGAGCAAGTCTGATTAAAGCAGTGTTCTTAATATTATTTATTTTTTTTTTAAGAACTGAAAATACAACTTTTGATAAAAAACTTATCAGCATATGCAGCGCAACGGGAAGAGGATTTGGAAAAGCCTAAAGCGTTAAATAGGAAGGAGAAAAGCTCAAAGAAGTTTCTCATCTATGTTAAATGTGTGTTTCTGCTTCCTGCTAGTGCAGTTCTATAGCAGAAGTGGGTAAACATCTTGCAGGGACTGCAGAGGAGTGTGCACATGGGCTCCCTTCAGAGCTGTGCATGTGAGTCATAGCTGTATGATACTGAGAGATGTGGAACAGTGCTTCTGACAGTACTTACAGCATATCGTAAGCAAACTGAAAAGGCTTCGTAAGTTTATTCTAATCACTGCTATAGGAATTTTATGAGTTACTTGGCACAATAATTGATAGAAATATTTCAAATGGAAATAAGTCATTATGCAGTATTTTAGTAGTTCTCCTTTATTCAGAGTTTCAGCTTTGGTGCCAGATAAAGATTTTTTTGTGTGTGTGGTTGGTTTTTCTTTTGTTTATTTTGTTTTTGTTTGTTTGTTTGTTAGCTTATATGTGTAATTGATGTGTAACTTTTTAAAACTAATTTGGACTTCTAGTGGGAAAAAGTAAATGAATATTAAAACTGATAAACTTTAATCTTGTGCAAGTGTTTGCTTCACGAACATGAATAGAAACTTAGCTTGTCAAACTGCCTGAATAATTGTTACCCACTTTGAAAATGATGCTGAATTGTCTTTTAAATGTTAAAGTTACAACAAAAATATTTGACTTTGATGTTCTGGTCCTTTTTTTTTTTTTTTTTTCTTAAGACTTGCATGAGCTTTTTTATATCATGGAGAAATATCTCTCTATTTTTAATTTTTTCTTTCATAAATGCCCAGGCACAGCAGTCATGAGGACTGTAATATCCTCCTCCCTAATTTTTCTTTCATCTAGAGGTTACTGACAATGCTGTTGAATGTTCTAATATGAACTCAGTGCATTGGGATAACTTTTCTTGTGCAATATAAAGAGGTTCAGTATCTTTACAAATGGGTGGATGTTCTCTTTTGAATGTCTTTCTGTTAACTGAAGATACTGTTGTCGCTGACTGCATGTCTTTGCCACCTCTGTGTCACCAGTGGCACTATTTAGCTGTGCCTTCCCTCTTTTCTCCCCACAGAGCTCTGCTTACCATAGGGACTGTGTGAATGCTCTTTAACCTGTATCAGACGCCCTGGCTAGTTTAACAGCTGGTTAAGATCATCTGAACTAATCTGCATGATCTTGCCTGAACTGGAGAGCTCTTGCATGACTCCTTCCATTGCTAGGGCTGTGAAGGCTGTAATGGGTTGAATTGGGGTGGTAACCTCTTTAATCAGACCAGCTGTTTAAAAAGAATGAACTGATGTCTGCTGCTTGTTTTACTTTATTTTGGAAACTGAGTGCCTGTCATGTTGCAGATACTGTTAGCTACTGTTTGGAAGTCATCTTAGGCTACGATGGATTGTGTTTACAGTGCATATTACATTGATGATACACAGGCTTTTTCAGTGGTGTGCCATTCTTAGGAATAGAAAAGTGTTTAAAATCTAGGGATAAAATGTCCAAGCAGGCTCTTATTTAGGAGGGCTGTTGAAAATTTCAGCCTGAGTGAGAGGCCCTGATAGTATTTCTCCACTTTACTCTTGTTGAAATGAAAATGTTAGACTTACGATCACAGATGATGAGCATGAAAATTTCCAAATGTATTTAAAGGTATTGATGCAGGCTGCTGGAAAAACACAGATATTTTAGTGTTTGCTTTTCAGGGCATGCACTGTATATCTAGAAAAATGACTCTTTAGAATCTGTTTCTACAGAGTTTTGCATTATAAAGAGGACATTGTGTAGCTCATTGCAAAATCAGTAGCTTTAGTCTTTAATTTGCCCTGCCTTGTTTTCCAGGATTTTTTGTTAATAATGAATAGGTGAATTTAATTTGTTGTGGTGGAATGTTTTTGTCTTACATAATACCTACACATGTAGTCATTTGACAATAATCTATTTGACCTTAATGTTAATTAGTTTCTGCACTCATTTTCAGATTGGCAAGATTAGAAAGAACCATTATGATCAAGCTGCAGTTTTTGTGCACTTCTTATATTGTGCCAGATATACTTGTTATTTGGTTAATTTTGGCTGTCGAGTTTAACTTACTTCTCCTAGAATAGCATGCTTATAATTTTAAATGGAGGATGTTTTGGCAGACTTTTGGGCTTTCTTCTGTGTCATTTCAATTGATATTTTAGTACTGAGTATAACTGTTTTGAACAGCAGTAGCTTCTTAGTAGCTTTCTTTTTTTTCTTAGTTTGGTTTTAGGCAACTAATTTTTTATTTATTTATTTTAGAGCATGTTGGTGCACTGGATGCCCAAAATATTGTAGCTGTGTCATGTGGAGAAGCCCACACTCTTGCACTGAATGACAAGGGTCAGGTATATGCTTGGGGTCTGGCTACTGATGGACAGCTTGGCTTGCCGGGAACAGAGGAATGCATCAGAGTGCCCAGGTTAAAAATAATTAGTATATAATACATTTTTTTTTGGGGGGGGGGGGGAAGTAGTTAAATCATATTGGTTAATCTATTCTGCTGTTATAATTAAAAACACACATTAGAAAGTGTATTTTAGTTATGGCACTTATATGCTGTAGACAGTTTAATTTCTCAGAAGTCAGCTCACATGAGAAGTGTGTTACTGGTTGGTTGGTTTGCTTTTTTCCTTTTTTTTTTTTTTTTTTTTAATAGGCATCTACTAAGAATGAAAGTTAGGTTGGAAAAGTAGGGTGGGTATTTTAATAATGTAAGTAGGAATTGATAACTGCTCTTTAAGAGAAGTTAGAGAAAAAGAATGTTAAACCAGTTGTGGGAGTACATTTGAAGAAGGTATGTTTCCTGTCTGATCTTTGCAGTTCTCGCCACAAATTTTAGCTGTGATCAAATAATATGCCTTCTAGTTATAAAAATGAGTGCTAGCCAGATTCACTTGCTTGTCTTCAGAATGCTGTAAGTGTTCCAGCTAGCTGAAGTCCACATTTTTACTGTGATGAATAGATTCACTGAAATCAGTGTAACTGTCTGTAGCAGGAAGTTTGTATGTTTGCAAGCTGGAGGTTTTCTTTTCTAATTTTGTTTTTCACATAGGAGAAAGACACATGATAAAGTTAAGCATTACTTTCATTTCAAGGAATTGTTAATCTATGACATAGGTATAAATATGAAAGATACAGATAACTACTATAAAGTTTTTATTTCAAATTAAAAAACCCAGAGGTCTTTTAGAAACTCCTGGTTTTCTCATCAGAAGTTGAAAGCATACTAGATTTAATGCACATTTGTATGTGTTTGCAACTTCTTTATAATATCGTGCAATACTTAACAGTTCTGTAAACTGAACTTTGGATTCAGGTTGTGTTTTCAGTTTTGGTCCCTGCCTGAACAGGCTGTCCCAGGAAGGGCCACAAAGATGATCAAAGGACTGGAAAGCTTGTCCTATGTGGAAAGGCTGAGAGAACTGGGTTTGTTCAACCTTGAGAAAATAAGGCTTAGGAGAGACCTTATCACCATATTTCAGTATTTAAAGGGTGGCCATAAAGAAGACATGACTCCCTTTTTACAGGAGTCATGGAAAAGATGAGGGGTAATGGCTACAAGTTACTTCTGGGGAGATCGTGACTGGACATGGGAGAAATCTTTCATGATAAGAACAGTCAGCATTGGAATAATCTCCTTAGGGATGTGATGGATTCCCCAGTACTAGACACTTTTTTAATAAAACTGGGCCGGACAGCGTGCTGGGACATCCAATCTAGGTCATGCTTTGCAAAGAAAGGTTGGACCAGATGATTTTTCAGGTTCCTTCCAACCTGGTATTCTGTGATTTTCATGATCTTGATGTTGGTAGCAATGAAAAATTGAGTGTGCAAGATAAAGACTGTATCTCTAATATTGCTATACAGAAAATAGCAAAACCTTTTTCTTTTGGAAACTAGAAAGTAGGAATAATTTTCTTCTTGCATCTGTTATTTATTTCCTCCTTTCAGCTGTGTGGCATCTCCTTCCTAGCACGTGAGCCTCCCTAAATTCTTGATTATGGTCTTTTACTGACGATATTAATCTGAAGATAAGACAGAACCTGTCCTTGAAAGCATTAGAAAAGAAGCAATTTTGACTTAAGACTTTACTAAATAGCTTCTAATTAAAGTTAGGATGTTTAAGTTAGCTTTATATATATACTTCACTGTAAAGGATTCACTTTCTGTATTTTACCCTTTTGTGTGACTTCGTATTTCTATACTGTGAACTAGCAGCTTAATTCTTTCTCTTGTTTTCTTACCCCAATAGAAATATTAAAAGCTTATCAGAGATCCAGATTGTTCAAGTAGCTTGTGGCTATTATCATTCACTAGCACTCTCAAAAGGTAAGCCAAATTCTTCTGAAGTTTTGTGTAATTTCTTACCAGGTAATTCTAAAGGTTTCAACACCTGTTAGTTTTATGAAGGAAATGTTTTTTTAAAAAACATGCTACCACTTAACACAGATGGGATTTCAGGTTGGTAGGGGAAGTGTAATTTAATGATGGAATTTAAAAAGTAAAGGTACAAAGAAATGTTGTGTTCTGCTTTTTTTTTCTTACCTTTTCTTGCTCTTTATCATCTTGCTTTTATGTAACTGCCTTTTAATTAATTTTTGTTCCTGTCCTTATTTTGGTCCTGTTTCTTTTTCATCCTGCTAGCATGCCACTTTGTCTATTAGTCTGTTTTAATCTGTAACTTCAAGTTACTGAGGCTTGCAGGTGATGACTTCTTTGTCTGACTTTTCTATTGCGAAGCCCCTGGTTTGTTGGTGCTTCTGCAGTTAAAATGTAATGTCATATTATAACCCACCTTTTGAAAGGTTTAAACATCTGTCTCCAAAATTTTGCTGGGGCTATATGGATGTACTTAGCTGGCTTAACTTGTGTGAGAGTACTGCATATCTCGTTAATATAGCTCTCCAGAATGAATGTGAATTTAAATTTGCTACTTGTTTGTTTCATTGTAACAAAGGAAAATTGTTTCCAAAGCTTCCATTTGGAGGAACTGGCTGCTGGATGGGGTTAATAGAAACTCAAAAATTCAAAACACAAAATCCAGAAAGATTTTAGTTTGTCAGTGTTGCTTAAAAATACATAGTTAAAATATAAACTAAAGTTGTAGGGAGAGACGTGTTAATTGTATGCTGAATGCTTTGGGGTTTTTTGGTTTGGGTTTTTGTTTTGTTTTGTTGGTGTTTTTTTGGTTTTGGTTTATTTTTTAATTAAATATAACAGTTTATACTGACTGCATGTGCTTTAATTTTGTACATGACTTTTCATAGGCTGATATTGAGTGTTTTCTTTCCCATTATGTATTCATAATGGGTCTTTACCCATTGACACAGGTGTCTTTACCATTATAACCTAGTGAGATTCTTTTGTTTTCAGAACAGTCAGACAGATTGACAAATAACCCCTTGCCTGGGTTAAGATCAGCAGTAGATGTGGGGAGTATCAGCATTATGCTGTTAAGTGTTCTATTGGTCAGAGGTGCAAGAATTTAAAAGGAGTTTGCAACTTAAAATTCACTCAGTGAATTTTACTTACAAGTTTCATATACTTCATCACTAGCCTATTGCCAGTTCATGGGTTTGCAGCTCTATGTTTCTGTTCTTCACATGCATTATTAAGGTAGTTTTGTCGTTTTTTTGTTTTGCGTTTTCTTCTGATTTGCAGAGAACCCACAAAATTGCTTGAAATGTAGTGAGGTTATGGTCTTGAAAATGTACTTGCACAGGGAAGAAAATGGGATAAGCTTACTTGAATTGCATATTTTGAGAGGAGACTTCACAGTATTTTTGTATCTATATCGGATATTGATCAGGTTGATTAGTTCATGCAATTGTATATGATTGGCATAGGATTTCTTTGGTGTTAGGACAGTTGTTTTATATAAAACTGGTGGGTTTAGGGCTTTTTTGGTCTCATTGGTTTTGGTTTGATTTTTTTGATTGTTGAAGCATTACTGTTTGAAACATCACATCAGCAAAAACAAAGTATCTTTGTGATTTGTGTTTAGGATAGTAAATATGTTGGGGAATGTTGGTTGTTCAATAGAATGCTCTATTTTGGAGGTGTATAGCTCTCTAATTCAAGATTCTTTTTTTTTATTTTCTTTGTAAGGCATCAAATGACAAAGTTTATGCTTCATCAATTAATATCATTAATATAACATTTACAATTTTAAAATATATGTAATTCCGTTGAAATGTGAAAATGAAGTATGTTACTGTATAAAAGCTTAAATGAGGCTTGTGATTGGAAATTGGAGATTTTTGGATGTCTGGTATGCAACTTCAACAAGATCTGTGCGTATAAATACATGCAGTAATGGAACTCCCAATGGAACAGCATCTTGTTTTGTAATAACCAAAGTTAATTTATCTAACACTGTTTGAAATAGAGATGTTAAGAAGAGTTTGGAGGGTTATGAATGTGATTTAAATGCTTTGATTAAATATTTGGGTTGAATGTCTGCAAATTACACAAGAATGCTTTGCTTCAGAAGTCAGTAATTTTTATGCATTTTCAATTAAATGATATTTAAAGATAAACTGTCTAACTGTTAGCATTTGTTAAAGTAAATAAACTTTATATAATTAAACTGTATTGATTGTATTGGTGCTTTTTCTTTTTTTACTTTAAACAGGAAGTGAAGTGTTTTCCTGGGGGCAAAATAAATATGGCCAGCTGGGCTTAGGTTACGAGTATAAGAAACAAAACTCACCACAAGTGATTAAATCTCTGCTGGGAATCCCTTTTGCACAGATTGCAGCAGGAGGAGCTCATAGTTTTGTACTAACTCTTTCTGGAGCCATTTTTGGATGGGGACGCAACAAATTTGGGCAGCTGGGTCTTAACGATGATAATGGTAAGTAAACTTTAATAAAATTTGGTGCTAAAGATCTTTGTGAATATAAGGGCAGCACTATTTCTAAAAAGGACCAGACAGAACAAACCTCGGTTGAATATAGTCAGGGGGTGCTGCTGTCTTATAAGATTGCATAAGGAAGGCATAATTTTTTTCCTTTGCTGTTTTGTAATGAAAATTCTGACAACGTTATGTTGAAATTTTAGCTTGCTTGACTTGTTTTCTTTCCCTGTTCTAGATTTTTCTGTGACTTAAACTTTCTGAATGGGATTGAAATAAGATGCTATGCAGTAGTTAGTTTGAACTGAATTTTAGGTAGATGAAATTGCTTGACAAAACCAATAATCTATTAAAAAAAAAAGTGTCTTTAGTAGACACATTTAAGGTATCTTCAGTGTTTTACTGCTGTACGAATATCTGCCTTTCTCAGGCCGCTTTTATAATCATTCACAATTTTCAGCTAATAATTTCCAAAATTTTCTCCACTAGGGTACTGATACTCATTAATGATTTTAATCAGGTGTTCAGGTTAGACAGAAAAACATTTGTTAGTTTTGTTACATTACATGCACGCTATCTGTATGCCGGGGTCCAAGAGGGGAGTATGTGCTATCAGATTCCTGTAACACACTGTTTAGTGTAGAATAATCTATAGCTGGTTTTGTGAATTCAGATTTTTCTCATGGATTCATTGTTGTCAACATTATTTGAAATAAGAAGAATGTTCTGTGGTTAAACTGCATATCTGAATTAAAGCTATAAATCTGGTCAAACTAATTAGAAAATGACATGTACTTTTCAGAAATAAAATCTTCATGTGAGACTTCAGTTGCTTCTACATATTCCTTGGAATATGTATGACCCCGTCTTTTTGTATAACATCACTTCTCAGTAAAATTCCCTTTTTTCTAGCTTGTCAGGGCTTCTTCCAGGCATACCTGAAAAATTTTAAGACCTTAACATTAACATCTGAAAAAGCTGCCTTTGTGCAACTGGATGACAAAGTTTGTTTTACTGGTGGTGGAGAGAACTTAGCTGTGCCTCCTAATTATTCTGTGTTCCGTTCTATTACACATTTGGCAATATTACGCTATGACCAACTGATATCAATTTAGAGGAACACTTTAAAAACATAAAGCACATAACTCAAAAAAATCTTTTTTTTGTTCCTCATGGCCAGAATGAATTGTAACATACTGTTCTGTATTATGTGATTATATATTGACATATGATCCTGTGCTAAGGAAAATGAGATTGCTACAAAGTATTTCAGCACAGTAGTCTCTGTTTTTCTGCAATAACACTTCTCAAAGATCCATAAACTTAGTCACAATCATTGCATTATACTAGCAGGTTTAAAGTGCTTGGTTGACTGGAACAGAATTCGCATAAATGAGCAACACTATTTCTTTTGTGTTTTTTGTTTTTAATTTTCCAAGTAAGTGATCTACTGCTGTGTTAAACTTCTCAGACAGGTATGTTCCTACACTGCTAAAGTCACTGAGAACTCAGAAGGTTGTTCATATATGTTGTGGAGAAGATCATACTGCTGCCCTTACAAAGGTACAATATTTAAAAATGTATTTATGCTTTGATAGTTTAATGTTTTGAGGAGGAGATACTACCTGAATAGGAAATAATAAAATTCTGCATAAAATTTCTTCAAATTTTATTGGGTGAAGTTGAAGAAACAGTGGAAGAATGGTTAAATATTTGAAAAAACCTTACTAAATACAGTCAATCTTTCAAGTAGTTTTAAATTTTTGTCAGATTTAGTGAAACTGGGTATACAAAGTACAGCATTTCTGATATGACAGTGTATGTTGCATTATGGAGATTTTGCAGATACTGAAATTTACTTTAGTGTATCCTGAAGAGATTATCTGTTTTCACACTCTAATGCCCCTGTATCACTGATCAGACCAAGTTAAATTTGAATTTAAATTAAATTAGAGGGGACTGGTGTGTGTGGCTGTTTGCTGTTGTGCTGGGTTGAGCTTCGCTGGATGCCAGGTGCCCATCAAAGCTGCTCCATCACTCCCCCTTCTCAGATGAAGGGGGAGAGAAAATATGTTACATGCTTACAAATTAGGATAAGGACAAAGAAGTCACTTATCAGTTACTTTCACTGGCAAAATGGACTTGAGTTGGGGAAATTAATTAATTGCCAATCAAAAGTCAGTAGGATAATAAGGAATTAAACTGAATATTAAAAAAACCCAAACTTCCCTCACCCCTCTCTTCCTAGACTCCAGTTCACATCCAGACTCTCTACCTCCTGCCCCTGAGTGGCACGAGGTGATGGCGAATGGACGTTGCTGTCAGTTCATCACGCTTTGTCTCTGCTGTTCCTTCTATCTTGCTCTTTTCCCTTGCTCCAGCATGGGGTCACATCCACAGGAGACAGTCCTTCATTAACTTCTCTAGTGTGGGTTCTTCTACAGGCTGCAGTTCTTCACAAACTGCTCCAGCATGCTTCCCTTCTTAGAGGGTGCAGTCCTTCAGGGACAGACTGCCCCAGCATGGGTTCCCTGTGGGGTCACGAGTCTTGTCAGCAAATCTGCTCCAGCATGGGCTTCTCTCTCCATGGAGCCACAGGTCCTGACAGGAGCCTGCTCCAGTGTGAGCTCTCCTTTGCATGCATCCACCTGCCCTAGTATGGGGTCTTCCACAGGCTGTAGGTGGATATTTGCTCCACCATGGTCTCTCCAGGGGCTGCAGGGATCAGCCTGCCTCACCATGGCCTCCACCACAGGCTTCAGGGGAATCTGCGCTTTGGTGCCTGGAGCACTCCCCCTCTCCTCCTTCACTGATCGTAGTGTCTGTAGAGTTGTTTCTTTCACATATTCTCAGTCCTCTCTTCTGTCTGCTGTTGTGCAGACCAACTGAAGAAATTGAAGGTGTACATAATCCACTCGTAAGTCTTACAGTGAGGTTCTATGAAAAGTTGATCATTTATTTCAAAGTTGACTTGGGAGAAAGCGTGTATTCTGTGTCTGTGTGGCGTGTTCATATAGAGGTATGTCAAATTCCTTTATACATAACTGTTGGCTAAATGCATTATTTGGAGTCTTATTTTTAAACTCTTTAACCTTTTTGGAAACTTTCTGAAGCAACACAGAATGTATAATGCTACTGTTCTTTCTTGCACTCATTTTAGTAGCGAATAGTGTACTTCGTCAAGTGATGATAAGTACCTTTATTCTGTGGTGGGTTAAACAGTATATCTATGTTCTACTTTAAATTATCAACTCCTGTGCTTTTCTTTCTTGTTTTGTTAGTTGGATTAGACTTCAATGTTTAGGTATAAATCAGTGTGTATTAACATTTTGAAGTTTTCTGCTGTTTATCACTCAGTAAGGTTTATCAGTATATAAGCAGATTATTTTGAGTTTATTACTGGTAGCAGTAGAAAACAATTCTGGCTAATCAAGATTTGGGCAGGCAACTAAATACGCATTTTGTGTCTGAAACTGTTGAATTCAGAATACTGCTGTAGAAGGCATTAGCATTTTGAAAGCAACTGGGTTTAATATTACATTTCTGAAGAAAATTGGAAAATGTGTTTTTCAGTGTCTTGGTTTGAATTTTTACATGGCAGCAAGTTAAAAGTTGTTTTTGAAGAATATGATTTACCTAAATGTGGTCATACTTTTGTTGTTTATGCACACTTAAACTTCTACAGTGAAAGGAAAAGACAATTGACAGACAATTGCTCTTTGTCCTAAAATATTCTCTCACTTTGACTGAAAAAGATGTGGCAACTTTGTAATCCTGAAATTGATATTGATGTATCGTATGAGGTTAGGAAAATGGAGAATGTAAAGAAAACAGTATCTGTAACTTGCATTCTAAATGTTTTTCCCTTTCTAATGTATAGAAGTTAACTTTAAATTTGCTTTAAAGCTGATGAACTTGATTAAAATACTGAATTTACTGTATATTTGTATAGCTGCCTTTTCCCTTGCGTGATAGGCCTTGCAGAACGAGGGGTCTTGATTTATCTCTTTTGTAGACAGTACTGCATATGTGTGAACATTCTTCAAGACTTTCTGAAATTTTGAAAAACCTTCACTACTTATCCTGATTCAGTGAATGAGGCTGTTGGTTTTTCTCAGTGGCTGCTACTATTTTAATGATGATTTCCAGCAGAGGTCCAGTCTGATGCAGAGTAGAATTAGATGAAACAGCTTTACGATTTCAAAACTATTTGAAAATTGGAAGTTTCAAAGTTGTTTTAAGTTGTATAATCTCTGATAGTATTTCTGATTTAACATTCATTAAAGTTTTTGGTTAATTTCTTGATTAAATTGATCAAAAACACTTTAAAAAAATTGTCTTACAGGTTTCTTATGCTTTCAAGTAATGAAACTGGTTATTTGAGTCATACCCTGCATTGTCTGCCTGAGGACAGCTTCTTATTTAGTAATTGCATTGAAATTTATATTCAGAATTTAAAAGCCAAAGTATACTTTTTTAATAGTATGAATTTATATACTGTTGTAGTTCATTAGGAAAACTGGAAAAGATGAAAACCAAGGATTAGTATCTATTAATGACACAAGTTAATGGCAGGACTATTGTATAATAATGTGGAAGTTACAAGAACACAGTTTAACATGAATAAGGTAATACTCAATAGCTGTGCCATGTTTTTATAACTGCAGTTAACTTGTGACCCTTCTGTGTCTTGGAGCCCTCTTGTACATGCATTTTTTCACTCCTTTCTCCACAATTCTAAAATAATCAAAGAGGAAGACTTACTAGACCCTTTTTTCTGTTAAGTTTCATGTTCTAGAAGATATTATCTTTTTAATGAAAATAATTTATTTGTTTAGGAAGGTGGAGTTTTTACATTTGGAGCTGGAGGCTATGGTCAGTTGGGCCATAACTCTACCAGCCATGAGATAAACCCAAGGAAAGTTTTTGAACTTATGGGAAGTGTTGTCACACAGATCACTTGTGGCAGGTAAGGTCTCTTCTGTGTTTTGGGTGGGTTCTTTGTTTTGTTTTGGGTTTTTTGGGGTTGGCGGTTTTTTTGTGGGTTTTTTTGTGTGTGTGTGTGTGGTTTTTTGGGGTTTTTTTGTTTGTTTGTTTGTTTGTTTGTTTTTTTTGTTAGGGAATACAAGATGGTCTCTAACAAAAGATATTTAGACACCTTACTGGCATTTAAAAAACATTCAGTAGAAAAAGTAAAGGAAGTTGCACTGTGTGAGAAGCTCTGATTTTCTAAGCTGAAAGTGTGACTAATCAGTGTGAAGGTGTTTATTGCTGTCACTTTATATAGGAGTAAGTGTGTTTGAAGAGGGTACATGAGCATCACTGAGGATAAATGTAAAATGTGGAAACATGATTTGTTTTGTGAAATATCTGTACCACTGTATGGCCCTTCAGTTTCTAACGGGTTTTCGTTGCACTTATTATAAGTAGCCCCAAAGAAACTCAAAATATTCCCAGCACATATAACAAAATGAGGGAGGCAGCATAACTTTTTACAAGATGGGCACACTTTGTTATTTGGTTTAAAGAATATGTAAATGTAAGCCTAGCAGTTTGGTTGACATTGAGTGGACCCATTCCCTTGTAGTAGGAGAGAGGGCAAAGGAGATGCAGCCAGCCTGGTAGAAACATTCAAATTTCTGAATGTCTAGAGAGATGCTCTAGAGGCCAGACCGTGGCTAAGCCAGGGCTCAAGTCAGAACCTGGCATCTCCAGTCATTGAAATTCTTGAAAATGGAATATTGCTTGTTGAAGTATAAACGCAGAGTATTGCCAATAGGTGAGTGGAGTGTTTGATACTACAGGACTTCTAACATACTGTTTAAAACAATTCTTAGGCTGCCCTGGACAAAGCATATTATAATGCTTAGGTTTCTGTTACTGAATTTTGTTTGCCCTAGGCAGCACACCACTGCATTTGTTCCTTCATCTGGAAGAATTTATTCTTTTGGACTTGGAGGTAATGGGCAATTAGGTACAGGAACAACCAGTAATAGGAAAAGTCCCTTCACAGTCAAAGGAAACTGGCTTCCTTATAGTAATCAATGCCCGATAACCACAGGTAAGCAACATTTGGCATATTTACTTCTTGGTTTCCCCTTTCTTTATAATGTCTTAAAAGTCTTGAGATTCAAACTGAGAATGATCTATAATCACTTTCTTCTAAACCAGTTCATTTTCACCGTGCTATATTCACTAAAGTCCATTTCTGCTGTAGGTAATACATGCTTGCTTGTGTTGTTGGATTAGGTCCTTTGTTAGCACTGGAGATAAAGATTAGAACTGTTAGCATTTATCTCAGTTAAAGATAGTCCTAACTATTGTATTCCAAGTATCTGCTTCAGCGAGGTTATGTAACAAAGGAACCTTTTTCTAATGAAGTGTTGATTGCAATGTCTTAATCATTTGTCAAATTCACATTTTCACAGTTGCCTGTGTTTATTCTCATTGCAGACAGTGAGGAGTATTATTGTGTAAAGAGGATTTTCTCTGGTGGGGACCAAAGTTTTGCACACTACTTTTATCCACAGGTAACAAGTTAAATAGACTTCAGTTTCAAAGACTGTCAGAGTTAAATTTTAGGTTTTTTTCTGATGCATTTTAAGATTTTCATGTTGGAAGATGCATGACAACGCTATAAAGCTCATTAGAACAGTGTGGAAGTGCAAGACACTTAAGTCAATTTAGCAATGGGAGGAGATGCGTACACTTACTGTTAGCTGTTAGTAAGCTCTTGAGGCTTTTTGGCATAAGCTTTTTTCTTGAGTGATGGATGCATGTACTTCTTTTCCTTTCATTAAGGAAAAGGTGATTGGATACTTGATTTGCCTCTGGCTAGTCCTCCTCAGTAACTCCTGACTGCAGCTTTGTTGTCTTCTCTGCAGCTATGTTAGCATACCACAATGATGAGGGAAGAAATAGAATCTTTTTGCAAAAAAACGTAGGTGGTGACATAGTTTCTTATGTGATAGTTTTATACTAGTGTTAAATTTAAGTTTTAAATGGACAAGAATTCACCTTTTAAATTCTAGTATGGAAAAAAAATCTGGAAGGACTTTACAGTAAAAATGGCAATGTGAAAGTATGGTGGAAGCAAAGTACTGTTAGAGGTTGAGTTGGGAGGAAAAATCAAGATACATAGGGCTGTTTCCAGTGTAGTGCAGGAGGTACTAGACCATAGGGATTAATGAAGCATCAAGAGTTGAGTATGAGAGGTAAAAACTGAATTTGGGCATGAAGGAAATCAAATTTTAGTGGGCAACATGTTTGTTGACAAGAAAAGCTGAGTATGGGTCAGACTTGCAGCAACTCCTTGCTCCCACAGTCTGTTCCAGTTGTACAGAATCAACAAATTTTCTAGTTTGTGTTTTTGGGGGTTTTTTTGTGTGTATGTGTTTGTTTTTCGTTTTTTATATTCTGATAGAGTTGTGGTAACTGTTGCTGTACTTGAGAGAAGCTTGTTTAGCAGGTGTAGGCTGGAAAAATTACTGATAATATAGGCTCAAAACTTCTCTGTTGAAACTTCTTTCTTCTGTGCAATTTTCATAATTATTGAAGTAGATTCTGACTGGCTGATTGAGATGAACTGGAGACTATGAATCCAGTTATTGTGACTTGTTTCAGAAAGTATTAGCAATAGATCAACTTTGCCGGAAAAATATCCCTTTTAGTACTCTTTGGTAATTTGTATGGAATTATTTCCAAGTTGTGCAAGCGCTGTACTCCTGGGACTTGTGTGCTCTTGCCAGTTAAGGGGTCTCAGCCAAAATCTGTTTTGTCAAGTTAGTTTTTGAGCACCTCCGTTCCTTGAGTTGTTTCACTGTGGGTTTAAATGACACTTTGGTTGGACACAAGGGAAACAGCAAGAGGATTTCTCATGCTGATCCTGTAGGATGGGATCAGAAGTACTCATTTTTGGCAACAGCTGAAATGTCATCATTATACAGAGTCACCTATGTTGTCATACTCCACCTCAGGAGAAATATGTTTCCTTTTACTAGTTTAGTCTTATTTTTGGTGCTATTTGCCATCTCTTTTTGAACCAATGCGCCTACTTAAAAGGATGATTTAAGTTCTGCTCCTCTTTATTATTAGAAATCTTGCTGGAATTCATTTGATATGAGTGGCAGATCAAAATGCAGCTCATCTGATGACGCAGTGAATGTTCAGAGAAACATGATTCATTCTCGGGAGTCTGATGGAAGTGGGGTGGGAAAGCAGCTGTTCACAAAATTGAGTGGCTCCTTTTTTTGCGTGCTCACAGCTTAGAAATGAGCTAAATGGCTCATAGTGACTAGGGAGAGGAGATGCTTGCTGCTCTGTCTAAAGCTTGCTTAGGGTTCATTAAATAGAAATAGTGTATATTTAGGGAGTTTACCACTATATAAGCTATAATATGAATTAACATACTAATCTAGATGGTTTTAGTGTATGCTCTGTTTTTGTTGTGAGTGCAGAACTGCTAGAATACGGTAAATTTATCCTTGGGCTTATTTCACAGTAATAGTCTATATAGGCAAATGGTTGGCCAATGAAGAGATAAAGAGCTTAACCGCAAGATTTATTTTTCTGGAAATCAGTTTTGTCTGCTGATTCTTTATGCTTTCTTTAAAATTTAGAACATGGTGCCATCAGATGATTTTAGGTATCCTGACCTTTTGAAGCAGATCTGGACTGTGAATGAAACGTTTATTCAAAGATTGCTGACTTTCCCATCTGGAAGACTTCCAGTAGAGATAGCTAAGTAAGTGAATTTGAGGAAAGAAGTCTTTTAATTTTGCTTAAGAATTGGGCATTACTGGGATTTTTTACATCCATAGAAAACCTGGTTTTAATTACTGGTTTTTATTACATACAGAGCTTTTGCTGTGCTTTCATTGTCATGCTTGTCAAGTTGTTCAGCTCCTTTAGTCTGTGTCATCCCTGTCACAGTTTAGATGAATATACAAGGTTAAATTAGGTATCTAGCTGCACATTGAAAAATAACAGTACATGTAAAGGAATGGGAGAACAATTCAAATATTATTGTTTCTACTTTAATAAAGGAAGATGCAAAGAAAAAAAGAATCCCAAGATCTGCTTTGTTTTGAGCTGTCTTAAACATTAATTCTGGAGTGGAGGTTCTGTGTAGTGTTGTTTAGTCATATTGAAGTCAGAGTTCCACCCTTTGTACAGGGTCATTTTTTAGGGATTAAATACAGTTTTATTGCAAATGCTAATTTCTAAAAAGAAAATAAATTGTAAGTTATTTCATGTGAACAATTTCAGTGAAATTGATGGAACATTCTCCTCAGCTGGGTGTCTGAATGGAAGCTTTTTGGCTTTGAGGTAAGTGGTGAAGCTTTTAAACAAAAGTATACTTGTGACAGAATTAATGGTAGCTACCTTCCTAGTGTCTGTTGTTTCAATTGTAACACCTTTCCAGTATTTCCTTGTCTGTTACTCTAATGCCCAAAGTTTAAACTTCTAGTTCCTTTACAGCCATATGGTTTGTCAGCTGGCCTAAAATGCCGCATGTCTCATGCCAGTTTGGAAGTGTGTGCTGCTTGGCTGTTACCATGTAAACCAGCAAAACTCATTACTTCTCCAACACAGGTTGTGTGTAATTCAAGGGGAACATATTGCACAGTCTGCTTTAGATCCTAGTGTTTTTACATGATTGTCTTGCAGTTAGAGGAATTTTTCTTTAGGTTGCTTCCAAAGTTATGTAAAAAATGGAAGTCTAATACTGTGATCTCATGTTTTAATTGCTTAGTACAGCTAAAAGTTCAAGGTGAGGAAAATTCTTGTGTTGTTGAGAATATTGAGAATATAGAATTCAGTCTTTTTCTCTGGATTTTTTTTTTCCCCCTTGCAGCAATGATGATCATTACAAAACCAGCACTAAATTCTCAGGGGTTGATATGAATGCTGCTAGACTACTATTTCACAAACTTATACAGCCTGACCACTCTCATATATCACAACAGGTTTGTGCTGCATGTTTTCCTTAGGTTTCGGATTAGCTTTCTGTGTTACATCTATCAAAAAATACCATCATTATGCTTGCTCTGACCCTTTAATAACTTTATTTGCTCAATAATGTATCAACTGCAAATATATAAAACTGCATTGTGTTGACAGGTAGCACATCAGCACGTTATATTTAATATAGTGTATGCTTTCTAAATGTATAGTAGTCTAAATTCTTGATGATTGTTTTTTTGATTATTATTTATCTAAGTGGGCATCTGTTTAAATTCACAATTGCATTAAAATAAACAGAACTTTATTATGTGCTGTAGGTGGCAGCTAGTTTGGAAAAGAACCTTATTCCCAAATTGACCAGCTCTTTACCAGATGTTGAAGCTTTGAGGCTGTATCTCACTCTACCAGAATGCCCACTGATGAGTGATGCAAACAATTTCACAACGTTAGCTATTCCTTTTGGGACGGCTATTCTGAACCTAGAAAAAGCTCCTCTGAAAGTTCTTGGTAAGAAAATGAATTCTTTACTGTTAAAACTAAGGATCTCCAGGAAAAAAAAAAACTTATAGAAATTCCATCAGGGAAGACATGGTCTCAGCAACACCTGCTGTGTATTTATAGTTGTGTGTAGAATTCCCCAATGAGAAAGTTAAGGGTTAACATTGCTTGGTATGCAAGTTAAAACCTATTCTTTTCCTTCTGGGCTAGTTAACTGGCCATCCATATGAATTCATCCGGTGGTGTAATTTTTGGACTGATCCTATCTGGGAGGAATTAAACTGTGTAGTTCAGTGAGTTTAATATGTGATTTGCGCTTTGAAGTGAAAATTATGTGGTCAAACAGCTAGCAAGATCTAAGCAATTGTCGTGGTTTAGGCCTGCCACACAGCCCACTCACTGCCCCCCCACCTCCTCCCTCGGCTCCCGGAGGGATGGGG